>CAUYQG010123626.1:0-51082 GCA_963574415.1 Tarsius wallacei | reverse complement strand
GATAAAATCCAGCACCACTTCTTGATAAAAATCCTTGAACATCTAGGCATAGATGGAACATACCTCAAAATAGTAAGAGCCATCTCTGAAGCTTCTTTAGGAGAGAGAAATAACTATTGATAACAACTCTGACCTGTGCTTGTGGACTTTCATCTTGCTCTTGATCTTCTCTTATTGACTGCCTTTCCCATCAATTTAAATATGTTTAGCCAGTTCCCATGAGTGCCTAAGTCAATTCCTTGTTTAAAAGTACAATATATGCGTGTATATATGTGCATACATACATATACACATAAATATATATATACACAGATATATTATGTAGGTGTACATGTCTTTGTATACATACATGTATGCGTATATATATGTTCACAGTTTTCTACTGGTTCTGCTTTCCTGGTTGAAGTTTGATACAGTATTAAATCTAGTGTTGCCACAGAATAGTGCTTTCCTAATGATACACTTTTCTCAATAAATAAATTAAAATTGTTAAAAAATAAAATTTCTCTAATCCAGGATTATAGTCTACTCTCCTATCCTGGTTCTAGTGATCTCAACATCCAATTCTGTGTGTTTATTTTCTCTACTTCTGTTGGAATATGCTGATTGTATCTTGAAGTTCCTTTAGTGTGTACTAATTTTATTCACCCAACAGTTAACCCCAGTTAGATTATGGCATATTTTAATAAGTACTTGTCTGGAGGCCATTTAAAAAGACAGAGACCAATTCTGAGGATCCACGTTTTGCAAAGAAGGTGCCTCAATATGATTATTAAGCAATAGGAAAAGCATACACCTTTCACAGGGTGGATAGGCCACTTCTGCAAGGAAGTCACTTCAGGCAAACAGTGACTCAAAAATTTTAGTACATCAACCCAGATAGCCCCTTTGTACCTCTCAGGCTTTCAATTCTTTACAATCAAAATCTTGGCCATGGTTATCATATTTATTGTGGTTGATAATTTGATCTTCTCTAGGCTTTGCTCATCTTCTATCTTAGTCTTGTATTTCATGCTCATTTCTTCTGTTCCGCAGCTATAGTAGATGAGTATCTCTTTACATTCTGCCAAAAGTGTCTCCTAGTTTTTATATTTTATTTTTTTAAGTTGGCCATCATTCAGCCTCAGACTTCTATTAATTTGTTCAGTTCATTGACTGTTTCCAGAAAGAGCCATGCAGAGTCATATTCATGAAATTCTCAATCACTTGAACTAATACACCAACCAGAGCCAGAGCATTCTCTTCTACCAGTATTCCATCTAGCTCCCTAACTATGACAATTTAAACAATGGACTTACGATAGCATGCTATAATAACTATCGGTGTCTATCAGCGAAGGAGTTCCCATCGCCAACAAGTAACCTAGGTCCAAAATCCCATTTTAGATTCTGATTGTAAGGACCACAGCTAACACAAATTGTCTTAGGTTAGATACTCTGGAAACAGATTCTGAAACAGAGATTGGTGTAAATGAAGAGTTATTGTAAGGACTTTTTGGAACAACCCCATCTAAGGAAGTGGAAAGCAAGATTGAACAGAGAGAGAAGCTGATCTGTATTCCACAGAAAAGATCTCAAATGTGCTTAAGGGCGGTAGCTTGAGTGGCACTTCAGAATTGCTCTGAATTTTGCTCCACATTTTAATCAACCAAGCCTTTTTAGTCCTTTATCGACCAGTCTTTGTATAGAGGCTATCTCTGAGGGGAATGTTCAACTTTGGACAAGTCAGCAAATGTCAGCTGAGAGAAATTTCCAGGGAGTGCTTGGCAATAAACAATCAGCAGCCCACACTCCAAGAGGCTGAGAATGAGGACCTTATTCCTGAACATGGGAAGGAAGGATTTGGGCAGTGCCCCAAGCATCTGCTATATCGTGCCACTATCCACACAACTACTCATGTGTGAAACCTGAATCTTTCTTCTTCTCACATCCCACATCCAATCTGTCAGAGTCTGCTTGATGAGACCTTCAAAAATATTGCCTGAATTTGTTTACCTCTCATCATTTCCACTATGAAAATCCATATCCAAACTACCATTTTCCTTGAACTGGACAACAATCTCCCAATAATTTTCCCTGCATTAGCTTATTGCGTTTCTATACTTCATTTTCATTACAACAGAATAATCTGAAAACTTTGTGTACTAAATTTTAGGAACTCACAAATATTTCCCATTGCAGGTAGCATAAAATTGATGTTCTTATCATGGCCTACTTTTATATAATAGTTTCTGTTTTTGAATCCAGAACCTGCTAAGTACATTGCATTCATTATCTCATATAATCCCTCCCAGGATGCTGTCATTGTCACTGTTTTACAGATGAAGAGACTGCCTTAGTGACGTTAAGTAACTAGCACAAGGTTATATATAATGAAGCCTGGACTTGAAACCAATAGTGTCTGATTTCATAGCCCTACACAATGCCACCACCATCCACTTTTAAAATATGTATTCTTACATAAAAATTCCAAACTCTTTGCCCTCATTTTACACAAGTATTGTTTTTGCTTCTCAGGTAAACTCTCACCTATGAAATCATCACCATTATTATTAACAATGCAAATTATATATTTTTTTCTAAAAACATAAAGTGTTTAATAAGTATGATTTAACTCTGTAATCTGTCCTCATAGGATATTTGGAAAATGATTGGGCCAAGAGAGAATTTTGGATAAGGAAAGATGTAAGGAGGTCAAGTGAACTGTCAAATAACAAAATTAGCCAATTCTGGGACCAAGAATAGAAATATGTCACCAGCTTCTGAGCAAGGACTTTTTCTACTATGGCCTCTTGCCCACATGGGAAATTCTTGATGAGAATACTGCCTCCATGTCTTTGGCAACATACCAATAACACTCTAGAGCAGTGCTTCTGGACAAGAACGGAAAAGACATACCCTAAGAGAAGCAGTCCTGGGTTATCATTTGCTAATTTGCAGCATGGCAGACAGGCCAGAGGGCTTTTGAGTTCTTACTGCTACTGTAGCTTGAAGGGTCTGCAGTCTTTGAACGCCTAAGAACTTTAAAACCTGATGCTTCCTTATGAAGGAAGGCTTGGTCTGGAAGTGAGACTTCATCCACATGTTTAACTGAACGTTTATGTCAAAACCTAGGTCATCACCATTACTCCAAGAATTGAGAGGAAGGAATTTATATCGTTCATTGTTTTTTGTCAGTTCGGCAAAATTGTCCCAATTCTGGGAGTAAATGATCATAAACAAAACAAAAAGTTAGAAGAGCTGCTAGTTAATATTTAATAACCAGTTTCCTGACACATTCCAAAGATTTCCCAACCGGTTGTGTTTATACTGCTCTAGTCTCCAGCAGGTCCAGCTTTGCTCCCAGCTTAGAGCACACTCCAAGAGCTAACATTTCCCCTACCTGAGAACTTTAAAAATAGTCTGAAAATAACACAGCCAGAAATGTACTGGCTCATTTGTTGATATCATTGTTAGCCTAGAGAAATTAGTAGCAAAAATCATATTCCTGTTTTTTACTGACTAAACTGTGGGACTACTCATTCTTGTCAGGTTTATCAGAAAAGTTACCATACGTCAAAAGAAGCTAAGTCATTTCCAATCTTGGTGTGCAACCTATTTCTGAAAAATGAGCTTAAAGAAATTGAGAAAGCTCAAAAGGAAATACTTGTAAATTGTAACATTCTGACTTAATATTTCTGTTAAAAATACTGACACCGAGATCTGTTAAATAAGTAACAACAAACATTTTTTTGTGGATTTTAGTGTAAAGAGTACTTTGCACATGTATTGCATTTGATTCTGTTATGTTTTTTAGTATTCATGAAATACTATATAACAAGAAGTACTACTCTGTATTTCAGGAAATGCAAAGTGTTAGTGTTTGTATGGAGGAATAAAACCACTGAGTCTTTTCCTAAGGAATTTTATGGCATTGCATTTTTATAACAGCTGGGTTGGCTAAAGGATTTTGCTTTTAGCTTTATTGAACAGTCTCTGGTCAGAGATATCTATTTTTAGTATATGTGCACAAAATATGCAGTGTATAGATCAAACCTTTAATTAGTAATTAGCATAATGAAATCTAGAAGAAAATGATGTAGCTCATGGAAAAAAAAAAACATAGGGTCACAAATCAAGAGATGAGCATGCCTTTGAGAAAACAATAGCAGCCAACATTTATTTAGTTTTTAGTTTGTGCCAAGAACTATTTTAGGCTTTTTCTGTATAGCCCATTTAATTCTTGTAACCACCCAATGGATTAGATACTGTTGCTATTTCTGTTATAGAGACGAGGACACTACGGAATGGAAGGGTTAAGCAATTTACTCAAAGGCGCTGAATTTCTAAGTGGAGGAGCTGGGATTCAAAACCAAGAATTCTAACTGCGGAGCCCATGCTATTAACTGCTCTGCTGAATTGCTTTTTGATTAGCAGCTCACCCCCTTGCTAAGTGAACATGGTCAATGTCCTTTAATTTTTTTTCTATCTATTCCAATGATCTGATACCTGCCATCACTACTCCCATGAAGTTGTTTCCAGGATTAACTGAAATAATATATTTAAAAGCACTTTACAAGATAATGTGCTCCTCAAATGTGAGGTGATATTATTACATTGTATACAATGGTTAGTTACTCAGAGCAATGGTCCATTAAATGGTCAGCAATGAGTGTATTTGCTATTCTAATAAACTGAACCACAGTAATAGGCTTCTACTAGATGTACACTCATTAGTGCTTCCCAGAATTCACAAGTAAGTCAAGGCTCAAACTGCTTCTGAACACAGTTATTTGGAGATACATAGGCGTATTTCTGGAAACAAGGAACTGCTGTAATTGTTTGCACATGCAGACATTGTCTCAAATATGATTTTGCTATTTCAGAGATTCTCTTGTCATAGCTATCAAAATGACACAAGCGGTCCTTTTTTGTAATCTCCATATTTGACGCATGAAAGAAGACTTAATTCCTGTTTGAATAAACAACATAATAAGGTTATTGAGATTAGAGACCATTACTATATAAAATTATGTCTAAGTGGCAGATATAATTAACATTGGATTGTAATTACACTAATTACAAGTCACATTAAGACACTCCAGTAATGACAAAGTGAGAACCCTATAATTGAATGGAATAAGTAGGGAAACATGCTGCTCACACTAATTACCTAAATGAGCTAATATGTCTTCAGAGTGACAGTCATGCTCAATGTTATTACGCAGACAAGGCAGTCGAATGAGGTATTTTTTTATTTTTAATTTTTTACTTTTTTTTCTGCTAATTTTGTTTCTTTATTCTCTCTAGGACCTATTTCCAGTCATCAGCAACTTCAGAATTTCTCTCTTGAGTCAAAGAAAACAAAAACTGCAATTAGAGCTTTCTCTAACCTTACTAAAGGAGAACACACAGCAATGATCCGTGAACTCAGGTAAGATTCCAATCTTAGTGCCTGTGGAATGCACTGAACAGTACCTTCTCCCACTGGCCAGTGCTCTCAAATTTCTCCTCTGTTCTGGCATTCCAGCTTATCAAATCAAGCAACTCCAGCTCACTGTGTAGTTTGCAGCATTTAGAATAATCACGTTGTAGGTTCTGAAGAAACAAATATGGCTTCCAGCATCCTCACTTCAGAGAGGCCCTGGAATGTGATAAAATCTGAGTTATTCAGGACAATTAGTACAAGCATTGCACTGGAACCTACATTTCAGACCAAGTTGTTAAATGAGACTAAAAACTACTAGTGGAATATGAATCCATGGCATCATGAAAATTGCTCTGTTGTTGCTGTTGTTGTTACTTATCTTCCTCTTCACATTTCTTTTTTTTTTTTAATGCCTCCAACTCTCTGGGGCACTACTTGGATGAGAAAGGAAAATAAAAGGAACAGACTGAAGCTTTTTAAAAACTTTCTTTGAAAAAAGATTTTTTTTTTTGAGACAGAGAAATCACAATATGTGGAAAGCAGAATTGATACACTTACATTGATAAACAATGCTGAGCATAGATTTTCTTTCTCTTGTGTTGGTGAGGAAAGGAAACTGTGTGATGCATACCTTTGTTAGCAGAGCTTTGGAATGGTTTCTGTACACTCCACTTTTCTTGTAGTAATGTAAATGGGTTTTCCTTATCTTCATCCAGAAACTACAATTTTGTCTCTAAGAAACCAAGCCTATGGGTTTCTAACACAAAGCAGTAACCAAATATGTAAGGTTCATTAATAAGTGGGTACAATATTAGTCCAAAGGTGGCAATTTGACCTCCCACTCTGTTAATACTTGGCATGTAACTCAGAAATAATGACCCTGTTCTCTTGAAGCACTTCACTTCCAAGGTTATGAGATTTTTGCAATCAATCATATTTTAGTTCAAAATGGACTTAATGTTGAATTTGAATTAGGGTTATACTCAATTAATTCTGCAGTTGTACAAACTCATATAATCAAGCATTAGCAGTTTATATAAGAAGATGTCGACTGAAATAAACAGTATTGGAGGCCAGCATTCCATTAATGGTTTTGCAAATCAGAGGTAAATGGGGCTTGGCATGTTTAATTTAAGATAAGGAGTGGGGTGACTTAGATTTTTATCCTTAGCACTATCCTGTTCTCACTGATGATTTTGCAAGTTATTCATTATTTCTGTTTTGATATGATAGCAATTTCAGTGGTTACTTGCAACTTATTTAAAGTCTTTGAGGCTTAAAGCAGCTCAGAAACTTACTTCATTTTGTGTCACTACCTCCTGGTAAATGAGTTAGCCAAGTTGGCAGAATAATCAGATATCCCAGACCAGGGTTGGCAAACTTTTTCTGTAAAGAGCCAGATAGTAAATACTTAAGTTTTTCCGGATCACATATGGTATCTGTCATACACACACACACACACACACACACACACACACACACACACACACCACACATATAGCTTTACAATTCTTTAAAAAATGTAAAAACCATTCTTAGCTTGTCGTATACTAGCTATATATATTGTGTATATATAATCTATATATAGTTATTATACAGGACTGTATACTATCAGGCTACAAACAGAATTTGGCTCACAATATGGTATTTGTCAGTCCATGAACTAGATAAATGTAGCTTAACAAACACAATAATGACGATTGTTCTTCATAGAAACTAAATAGAAAACTACTTAAATCAACTCTTCCTAAACACCGAAAAGTAAAATGTAGACCATAGATACTCAAATTGATAAACATGTTTCTTCTATTTATACTTGAATAAGTTGTTATACCTGGGGTGTCTTAGTTTGAGAGGGAATAGAAGAGTTTCTACACGGGTTATTAGAATCAGCCTGGCATGAGGCTGAGGGTCAAAGGCCAGGTAAGGTAAAAAGTCATCTGTGCAAGGCTGAGATGAGGACTGGTGACACACAAGGGCTTGATCAAATAAGTAACCATGCTAAGGATAGGGTGATCCAGGTATCAGAAGAGAGTTATAAATATATAAATGAATAAAACTAGAATAAACCCTGAAGTTTTCAAGACACATAGTTACACAAATAAATACAGATGTAAACTGTGGTACATACACACATACTCTCTGTTATACAGTTATTTGCTACATGGTGACATTTTGGCCAACAATGGACTGCATGTATAATGGGGGTCCCATAATATTAGAATACCGTATTTCTTACTGTGCCTTTTCTATGTTTAGGTACACAAGTACTTGCCATTGTGTTACAGTTGCCTATACCATTTAGTACAGTAACATGCTAAACTGGAGCAATAGACCATACCACATAGTCTAGGTGTACAGTAGGCTATACCACCCAGGTTTTTAAAAGTACATTCACACAATGACAGAATAGCCTAACTGCATTTCCCAGATCATATCCCTGTTGTTAAGTGATACATGACTATTTTTTCTAGCTCTACTGTGAGAGCCCAGGAGCAGCAAAATCTTAACAACAATGAACAGAATTAGTACACAGTTCATGACTTCTCAATATCACTCTTCACTTAGAGAAACCAGGAATGCTTGGAGAAATGTCTGATCCTAGAACTGAAACAGGGAACATATGAGTCTTTTTTTTTTTTTTTAATCCAGACAGAAACAAACAAAAAGATCACAGAATAATTAGATCATGTCCAAAAGTTCCTAAAATCAGTTTGAAGGGCTTTTCACTTGGAGAATCAGGGATATTTTCGGGAGGACTAACTTGGGTGGGCTGCAGTAACAATGGACTTGGATAATCTGTCATGGGTAAAAGAGATAGCAGGCAAGAACAACGATATGGATGGGGAATATTTTCATGATCTAAGGTGGTCTCATACCAGGAAATAATCCTTGATGTTTTCATACAGTGCTTCCACTCTCTTACTAAACACTGTAAAATAGCACTTGATTCCAGTCCTGTCCCCCAAGTACCCATTACAGCACTCACAGATTCATAATTCTTGTACCTTTTGGCAAGCACACCTACCTCCTTATCCTCTAGCTTGCTCTGTCTTTAGAGTGTTGCATATGTAAAAAGACTAAAGCGATGGTAAGTCCAGTTGAGTATCATGAAGTCACCACAATAAGTCAGTGCAGGATTCTCCCCATTCCTGCCCTAACAGATCTTCTACTATAAGTGTAATATCTAAATTTTCAATACTCAAGACAGATTTCTATGCCGAAGAATGTCTCATCTATATTTTAAACTCTGATATTGACTATTTCATATTCCTTCCTTCACCCCTGGGGTTCTATAGGTTGTGCCTCAAGGATTGAAACTTCAGCCCATGTTATAATATTATGCTAAAAGACCTTTCCAGAGACTATTTGTGTATTTCCTACTAGATCAATTGTGACTATAGTGTCCAAATCCCATTTGTAAGTATGCTGAATAAATGAAGGTCAAATTTAGGCATCATTTCCCTACCCTTACTTTCTGCAAAACCTCTAGATGTGCTCTGTAAAGTCTTCTGATGTAAACTCAATCTCTGCCTATTCCTGAAGCAACATTGACTAAATCAGAAAATATACCAAATGCCTTAGTTTCTCCACCTGGTGGGGCTTGAGATTAAGACCCTCAGACAAACAATTGATGTAGTTATGACTGCTAGGCTTTTGTGTTGCTTCTACCAAACTTTTGCTGCCAAGAAACCTGTGTATGAACAAAGCCTGCAGAGTGTTCATTCCCTGTGAGGCTGTGTATCTTTGCTTCTTTTTATTTTCTTTCTGCCCTCATGCTGGCTCTGTCCAAAGACTTGGCTTTCAGCCAAGGTTTCTGCTCTTTCGTTCTGTCTGGACCTCAATCTCAAGCCTGGAGCACTGTAATTTTCTTTCTAGTGCTGGTCCTTTTTACTTAAGAAAAGATTTCTGACCTATATATAATACAGGTTAGTGGCTAAGTCACTGCCACCTCTACACAAATATTTTGAACTAAAATGTTTTTCCCACCATAAAAAGTAAGATATTTTTCAAATGTGGTCTGAATTAGGTTACCTCCATTGGTGTTTGGTGTATACGTGTACTCCTTTGGGACACCCTGTGAGATTGTTCTCATCGGGCCCTAATCCACTGGTCCCACTTCCTTATAATTCTTGCTCTCCTGTTGTCCTTGAGCTTAGTTTTACCTGATGCATAGTAGTTGTAGGAAGTCAGTACTCCAGTCTCACTTAGCTATGATTCTTGATTTTAAGGCACATCTTGTCACTACGGAATATTCCATCTGCCAAGTGTTACTTTAAATGGCCTTGCACCTGAGACACCACTAATGAAATCTGCTAAGTTGCTACTCTACATTTAATTTTCTTGTAGTGCTTCAAACATAGTTAAAAGCAGAGTTTTGAAGTTAAATCCTCACCTTGACTCTAATTTGGGGCAAGTTATTTAACCTCTCTGGCCATGGTTGGCATACTATGAGGATAATGTATAGATCAAATGGGGGTAACAATTTATATATCACAAGGTTGTTAAGAACTGATAATGATAGCTATTTATTAAGTAATACTGTTAGAGGGAGCTGTGCTAAGTGCTTTACATATATTATCACTAATTCTTAGAATTACATTGCAAGGCATATTGTATTCTCATTTTATGGATGAGGAGATTGAGGCTCAATGTGGTTAAGCAGTTTGCCTTAGGTCATCACAGTAAGCAAGAGGAAGAGCTGTAATTCAATTCCAAGGTTTGGCTAACTCTTAAAATCGAGCATATTTCACTTTGCTGAGAGTCTCCGATGGGAATTTTTTTTTTTTTTCCTCCAAAGAAACAAAGAGACACATTTCTCTGTGGCATTTCCTGTTTTTCTGTTTCAAACATCTTTTTAGTTGCCGAAGAGTTGCCAGAATCAAAGACATAATTTATGTATTGAACTGCTGCAGGCTGGAAATAAAAATGCATTTTGTCATGTTTAATTATTTAACTCATTCACTATGAGTTTTTAAGTACTTCAGATGAGGTGAAAATAGACATATTTTAATGAGAAGCATAGACTGGACATTGGTAGGGATGAAGGACATGTGAGGCAAAAATGGCAAAGTCCTAAGGATTCTAGTCTGTAACATATTAGGTGCTTTGGAAATGGTAAGAGGGTGAACTTAAAATTCGTTGAGATCATGGGAAAAGACGTTTCCCTAATGTGCTGGAATTCTTCTTGGGGTATTGTTTTCTGACTGTTTTTCTTAAAGTTGGTCTCCTAAATATTCTTTATCTCAACCTCTTTCTGATTCCTCAATAACATTTTTTATATTTATAATTATTATGTTTGTTTGCTTTCTTTATTTTTTTCACTGGACCAGTAGACTTCCTAAAGACCAGAATCACACAAAAATTGGCACGTAGTTAAGTGCCCGATAAATACTTGTTGAGTGAATATAACAAAAGTCTAACGAAGATACTCTCCCTATGTATGGAGGTCATCCTCGAGTACTGCCATGCTAAAATCTACATATCCTTTTAGGACTCATCAGGCAAGATAATAACATGAATGGATTTTTTTTTTTAATTAACTATCCTTTTATACACTTATTCTAGATACAGGCTTGGAAATAGAATATACTGGGCTCTCACCCTCAAGGACAAGCAGGGAGGAAAGCAGTATTAGTTGGGGCAGAGGAAATGGAGCTGTGGAAGTTGACTCTCTAACAAGGTGGCAGGACAGTCCAAGGGACAATTCAGAGGTGTGGACAATTCAGCAGATACTTCTTTTTCCAGTAAGCCCAGTCTCATAGGTGTAAGGGAGGTATCGGCTGTGTAATACTCAAAATCCGATGAGTGGTGTGTCATAATGGTAGCTCAACCTAGCAAAAAGCCAAGAAAATTCCAGTGTTCAAAGGAGAAGACTGGTAAGAACTAGACAATGTCAGTTTGCCTGTGAGTTCCTACGGGTCAATAGAACTCATAGGTGGTGTATCATACACTATACTTGGCCTGGTGACCTTTTAAATCATGTTATAGAATTTGGGCAACTAGGAAAATATTTATCACAATTCATTGAGTAATATAAGGGTTATACAACCATATGCACCATATGAGGCAAAACATCTTTTTATATTTTTATCTACAACTATACATGCAGAGAGAAAAAAACAGATTGTGAGGAAATATATAAAAATGTTATTAGTGATTATCTCCAGGTGGTTAACTCTCAGGTGGTATATGGTTTCATCTGTATGTTTTCCAAGTCTTCTCTAGTTAACATGAATTACTTACAAAAAAGAAAAAGAAAATATTAAAAAAGGAAAAAAAAAAAAAACGGAGACTCTAATAGGCAGAATAAATCAGACTGTGCTGGTAACTCTTTTCATGTTTCTGATTTGTGTCCACTGGAGTGGACTTTCTGGATGTCTCTCTGACCTAGAGTAGTGGTGCCTCCAGGTCGGACTCTTGGCATCTCCCGGTGACCTCTGCTCAGTCAAGACCCTCTTGTGCTTCACAATATGTGATGTTGAAGGTGCTACTCCCTTGTTTTTCTTTTACTTAGTATTTAGTTGTGGTAGACAGAATAGATCTGGGCTTCAGATGAAGAATTCCAGGTGGGAAAATTGAGACAAATATCACACTTTGGAGATGTCTTCTTGATCTATGCTACACCAGGAGTCGGAGACCTTAAAGGGGAAACCCTTTAACTAACAGCCCCGTGGCAAGTCTGTAGGGGGATTTGGTGAAAATGCAAGAAAACAAATACTGTTGGTTTATTTCTAAGATTGCAATGACTCCTTTAGAACCAAGGATGAGACTAGTGCTGCAGTTTTTCATGCAGCTGGAAAAGGCAAAGACAGAGTCACTCATTGTTCCCACGTTCAGTCTCACCTTTCCAGCCTCTGATTGTTCTTTACTCTCATTTTCCCAATTGTATCCATCCTTCCTGCCTCACAAGAAAGCCTATTTGTCACACTTTCTTCTCAGTTAAAATGTATAAGTCCTGCATTTTATTCTCTGACCAGTAACTGATTAGGCCCTTTTGTTACATGAATCCAAGTTGAGGTGTTGATAGCTGATAAGGACTAGATTTGTGAGATATGTTAATATGTATGCTGATAACACTGATGTTTCCTCAGTGACCTTCTGAGTCTTAAGTCTAGTGGGAATTTAAGACACCATGAGGTGACGTAAGATAACAAATGTGAGAGCAAAAGGGACTTTCATAATCCTAGATAGTATAGACAACTGTCTAATTGAGATCAACATTTAGCCTGTTCTTGTTTTCAAAGTAAATCCCCTGAATCAATAATGTTTATCTCTGATTTCTGTGTGATCCTTAATATTTAAAACTTAAATTAAAAAGATTATAACTAGTTATTTCAGAGGAGTATTGATGTTGGATATCAAAGATAGTCTCATCTCCTTTTGATGACATTCTATCAAAATGACTGTTATATACTATCTCCCTCAAAAGAACGGAAGCATCATTGATAGCTGTGACATGGTATATTTGTATATTTAATGTTGTATTATTTTGCAAGTTAGTCAAGGACAGAGAAGTTAAGTTGGCTGGAAAAATAACTATAAAACTCAATGACAAAAGCTCTGATTACTTCTAAAAGGTCAATTGAAATGGACTGATTATAGTTTGTATTTAAGTGGTCCTTAACCTATACTGTTCTGCTCTTAATTTCCTTGGTGTGGCCTTGTTTTGGTGAAATTCACATTTAGAGTTCTGATTAGATTTTTTTTGTACTAGGAAGAAAAGCAACCTTTTTTAATTTCAATCATTTTTGCATTTTTTGTTTTTTCCTTGTTTTCCTTTAGTTTAACTGATTGCCTATGTTATTTTATTTTAATGTATATATCAATTTTTGCTTATTTGTTCTCAGGTTACATGGCAAGTAAGAGTCTGATTTTTATTTGGAGTGTGTGTGTGTGTGTGTGTGTGTGTGTGTGATTTTGAAGATTAAAAACAACTTAATAAGATTAGTTTTAAGACTGTGAAAATTCACTTAATTTCTGTCTGTCTTCTCATCTAGAAATTAATAATAAGTGTCTGTCTTTTTTTATCTCAAAGAGTAGTTGTAAAGTTCACAGTGAAATATTCAGTGTTTTTTAAAATATAAAGTCCTGTTTAAATATAAGTATATGAAAGATACTACTTATATTACTTTGCTGTTTCATATTTTTACTTTATAAATTGCACATTTTAAAGATACGTATGTTACTCAAATTGCTAGTTTTCTTTCTTTTGATTTAGACAATATCTAAAGATAAAATATCTACACATTTTATTATAATGTTATACACACATACAGATGTTTCTTCTTTAATTTCTTTTTAGTGTAAGATTTTCATTTTGACTCTCAGTGAATAATAATTCCAAATTTAGCAATCTGATTAACGTATATGCAATCTGTATTTTTAAAACTATGGTGAATAATTTAAGTTATAACTCATTAAAATGAAATAATAAAACATATGATTAGATAGCAACTATTCTGTTTTGTCATATGGTTAAAAGACAATAGAATTTATACTTTGGGGAGCTAAATTAGTAAAACAAATTATTTTGCCTATAGACAAAAGCATTTACAAAAATATGACCTTTGTGCAAAATACCAAGGAAAATTCAGCATATATTTTCAGTCAACAATTTTAAGAATTTTTTTTTCTTGTGATCTTCCACTTTTCTATTATACTGGTCAAGTTAGCATTGATCTTTTCAAGTAAGACATCTTGTGCTGGATAATCTTTGAACAGTTTTGAGGTCATTTAAAATCAGTAAATAAGTAAAGAATTTATAATTTATGGAAGTCTAGAAAAAGTTTGAGCAATTTTATGCTACAAATATTAGAATTCATGTTGGCAAATACTATATTAATGTAAAAAGCATTCACATTTTTAAAGAGACTTAAAACAATTAAATGAACTTTTTGGCTAATGCTCACCTCTGTAATAAATCTGTCATTTCCCGCTTCCACCCCCGCCCCGAACCTTGCAGTTACATGGAGTTTCTACAGTCTCTGCAAACACGACCTCATTTGGGCAGATATTTTTAAATGTTTGCCAGAAAATAAACAGGAAGCAAATCTGAAAGTAATTTGGAAAAGTCAGAAAGCTATTCTCCTTCCAAGAATCTGATTCAGTTACCACTGCCTTCTCTGTCCCTATTTAATACTCACACAGGTTTTTGTTTGAAGAACCAGGTGACAACTGTAAGTTAAATGGATTTCAGCACCTTCCGGACACCTCAAAATAAAATCACCCAGATTCTTCTTTTCCTCCTGCAGCACCCCTCCTCCCATTAAATGAAGAGTTGTATGTGCTGCAAGAGACTATTTGATCATTGAAGAGAGACAAAATGTTCTGCTTTTCAGCACATTTTAATCCACAGCTGGTGCACAGATTGGCAGAGAGTATATGTTAGTTTTAGCTGTGAATTTTTTCAAGTTGAGGTTGCCTATATTTAGATTGCTGGAGTTTTAGGATTGCTGAAAGTAAATGTTTGAATGAGAAAAATATTGACTGGGGAAAAAATACTGTTTAATAGAGGTGTTGATTTTGACCAGCCTAAAATACGCTCATGTTGGATGAACATTTGTAATAGGAAAAATAAAATTGTGGGTATTTCTGAGAAGGCATATTTATTTGATCACCATGCACTAAGGATAAACAAAGGTATTTAATTTGGTATCTAAAGAATACCTGATTCTTTTGGAGGAAAAAAAAAATAATACTTTTGTAGGTTCATTTTAGAAAGTGAAGTATTGCATTTTAGAGACTGTACAATCTAATTCAGACTTTCGAAGTTTACTTTTCAAATTCATTAAAATCCTAAAGTAATTACTATTGATTCTTGGACTACCTTGCCAAACAGACTCTTCAGCCTCAGGAGAGAATGGAACGTTGATATATGTTATTTCCTCCTGAACTGACTTAATTCATTCAAAAAATATTTATTGAGTACCTATTAAGTGCCAGGCAATGTGCTAAGGATATTTGAATTTAATGGTGTTACTTCTTTGTGAGGTGTAAATAAACACAAAGTTTTTTTTTTTTACCCTGATCATATCATATTATATTATATGTTCTTCTAGTCACAGTGCTATCTGAGTAGTTTTAGTTGTAGGTTTACTCTGTAGCTCAAATTATTCAGAATGTGTAGTTTTTCTTAGCGTTCACCTTTGTTCAGTAAGGGCTGCATAGAATACAGACTCACTTAAAGTAACAGAAACTATGGCAATACATGATCATTTTTTCTCCTCAAACTTTTTCTTTACAAATAAAGTAAACTGAACATTTCTATTCCAGTATAAAACAAAAATAACTGTTTTTGGTAGGAATTATTGTTTCAAAGTCAATGTAGAGAAATGGATTGGGTTGTTTAGATGCTGGAGTCATCTGTCTTAACTTAAAATTAAAGCAAATTATTTTTAGTTCATTTATATTTTATAACCAGATCTGGAATCATATAATATATTCTAAATTAATCTGCATGGAAAGAGAGAAATTGGCAATATGTATTCAAAACATTTATAATGTTTATTATCTTTTAATGAAAAATATTTAGACTATGAATTCATTTAGAGATGTGATCAAATATAACTTTATATGCACAGGAAGATTCAAAATTATGCTATTTGTAATATGTAGTAAAAATGGATATAAATTAAATATATGTTACACAGTATTTCTTAAATTACAACACAACATAGATCAAAGATGATGGCATGTTAAGTGACCGTTAAAATGATTTTCTTTACAATCTATCATGAATATGCTTCGATTGAGTTCCACTGAGACCACCTATATCACAATCACCAATAGCCTAAGTAGAGCAAAATGCAGGGGTCTTTTCTGCATTTTTCTCACTTGACCTCTCTGCAGCAATCTAGTTTACAGCTGACCACACTCTCCCTTTTGAAACTCCTACTAGATTTGTGACACCACACATTCTTGGTTCATTCTCTTCGGCTGTAAAAATTGAAGTTCTCCCAGGATTTTCCCTTTTCCATCCATAGTTTCTGTCTTAGCAACCACACATATCCAATGATGTTGTAAACTACTCCTAGATCACAAATGTGTATTCACAAATGTAACTTTTGCCTAAAAATTCACGCCCGTATTTGACAGCCTATTTGATAGCTCTGTGTAGATATATGAAATAAATTTTTATTTTTTAAAATTTAGAGCTGTGGGGTATAGTAAGGATTTACTACATAAGTAAGTTGCATGCAGGTGATGTTTGGGCCTCTTGCAGGTCCTCTCTCCCCTAAGAGTGGGTCTGGTACCTAGTGTGTTGTCACATGACTCCATCCCTCTTCCTTCCCTCCCTCCTTTCCCTAGTAGTGTCCAGCTTCTGCCAATCCAATCCCACACTTGTGCTCATGTGACCAGTGATCAGGATCTGCCTATGAGTAAGAACTTGCGGTATTAAGTTCTTTGTTTCTGTGATAGTTCACTTATGATGGTCTCCAGCTGCATCCATGTTACTGTGAAGGCCACATGCTTTTGTTCTTCTTTATGACTGTGTAATATTTCATTGTGTTTATGTACTATATGTACCACATTTTCTTTATCCAGTCCACTTTTGTTGGGCATCTGGGTTAGTTCCACATTTTTGCCCTTGTGAATAGTGTTGCAATGAACATATGTGTATGTGTCTTTTTGATAGGGTGATTTATGTTTTTCTGGGTATATTCTCAGAAGAAGAATTGCTAGATTGCATGGAAGCTCAATTTTTATTTCTTTGAGAAAATGCCAGACTGCTTTCCAAAAAGTATGAATTAGCTTACATCTCCACCAATAGTGTAGAAGTGTTTTTTTTTCTCCTTGCCTCACCAAAACCTGTTGCTTTTGACTTTTTGTTTTGAGTTGGAGTCTCACTCTGTCGCCCAGACTGGAGTGCAGTGGCAGCTCCCAGCCACCACAGCCTCGACCTGCTGGGCTCCGGCGATCCTTCCTCCTCAGCCTTCCAAGTAGCTGGAACTACAGGCGCGCGCTACCACGCCCGGCTAATTTTTTTTTGATTTATTGTAGAGAGGAGGTCTTGCTTGCCCAGGTGGGTCTCGAACCCGCGGGCTCAGGCAATCCACTCACCTCAGCCTCCCAAAGGCGCGGGATTACAGGTTGAGCCACCCAGCCCGGCTTTTTTCGGCTTTTTAATGATAACCATCCTTACCAGTGTTAGGTGGTATCTCGCTGTAATTTTTATTTGCATTTTAAAAAATTTAGAATCAGGGAGTACAAGTGCATGTTTGTTACATAAACATATTATATGGTGGTGGGACTTGGATCTCAGGTGACCCATTCCCCAGATAGTGAACATTGTACCCAATAGAAAATTTCTGAACCCTAACTCCTTTTTCTACCACCTCCCTTGCTGGTTTCTCAATGTCTGTTATTTCCATCTTTGTGGTCATTTAGTTCTCCCATGTAAGTGAGAACATGTGGTGTTTGGTTTTCTGTTTTTCAGTTGGTTCACTTAGGACAATGCTCTCAAGCTTCATCCATATTGCTACAAAGAACACAATTTCATTCTTTTATGGCTGCATAGTATTCCATGATGTATATTCCACATTTTCTATTCAGTCAATCCTTGGTGGGCACATAGGTTGGTTCCATGATTTTTTTGTTGTGAATAGTGCTGCATCATTATATAGTGATTTCCTTGGTGTAGATACCTAGTAATGGGTTTGCTGGGTCAAATGGTATTTTGATTTTTAGTTCTCTGAGAAATCTCTATACTGTTTTCCATAAAGTTTGAACTAGTTTACAATCCCACCAATAGTGAAAGTGTTTTCCCTTCTCTCCACAACCATACCAACATTTGTTGTTCTTTGGCTTTTTAATAATAGCCATTCTGACTGGTATAAGGTGATATCTAATTGTAGTTTTTATTTGCATTTCTCTAATTATTAGTGATGTTGAGCATTTTTTCATATGTTTGTTGGCTTCTTGTATGTCTTCTTTCAAGAAGTCTACTCATGTCCTTTGCCCAGTTTTTGATGGGATTGATTGTTTTCTTTATATCGAGTTATTTCAGTTCTTTGTAGATTCTGGATATTAGCCCTTTATCTAAGGCATAATTTATAATTAGGTCTTATTTGTCTATTTTTGTTTTTGTTGCAATTGCTTTCAAGGTCTTCATCATAAATTCTTTGCCTAGGCCAACTCCAGAAGAGTGTTTCCTAGGTTTTCTTCTAGGATTTATGTCATTTCAGGTCTCATATTTAAGTCTTTGATCCATCTGGAGTTAATTTTTGTATATGGTGAGAAAGAGGGATCCAGTTTAGTTTATGGCTAGTCAATTTTACTCACACTGTATTTAATAGGGTGCCCTTTTCCCATTGTTGATTTTTGTCAGCTTTGTTGAAAATCAGTTGATTGTAGGTATATGACTTTATTGCTTGTTTCTGTATTCTATTTCATCTATCTGTCTGTCTGTTCTTGTGCCAGGACCATGCTGTTTTAGGTTCTATGACATTATAGTATAATTGACATCAGGCAGTATAATGTCTCCTTATTTGTTCTTTGGATTGCTTTGGCTATTCAGGCTCTTTTTGGTTCCATATAAACCTTAAGACTGTTTTTTCTAGTTCTATGAAAAATGATGTTGTTAGTTTGATAGGGATTGCATTGAATCTGTAGATTGATTTGGGCAGTATGGTCATTTTAACAATATTCATTCTTTCTTCCAATCCATTAACATGGGATGTTCTTCCATTTGTTTGTGCCATCTATAATTTATTTCATTTGGATTTTATAGTTCTCTTGTAGAGATATTTTGCCTTTTTAGTTAGGTGCATTTCTAGGTATTTTATTTTTTGCAACTATTGTAAGTGAGATTGAGCCTTTGATTTAGTTCTTGGCTTGGCATTATTGGTGTATAGAAATGCTACTGATTTTTGTACATTGATTTTTGTATCCTGAGACTTTACTAAAGTTGTTTATCATGTCTAGAAGACTCAATATCAGAAAAACATTTAAACACAAGTATACCTAAACTGAAATCTTGATTTTTCTACTCTTTCAGCTATATGAAGTAGGAGCCCCCCCTCACAGAACCAGAATTTAATTATTAAAAGTATGCATTTGTTCTTACATGTTTAAACTTCAGTCACCTTCAAGTACTCTTTGTTTGATGCAGTACACCTATCGAGGCACTTTTTTCCACTGCTCAAAACAGTTTTGAACTCTTCAATTTTGATGCCTTTTAGTGCTTCTACCATTTTTAGCTTTCACCCAGGGAAGGAAAAAAAAAAGTCACTCAGGGAGCAAAAGGTGAATAGGGAGGATGGAGTATGGGAGTCATGCCACTTTTGGTAACAACAACAACAACAACAACAACAACAACAACTGCTGAACATTCAGTGCAGTGTAGATAGGTGTGCTTGTAAATCACCCATAATGAAATGGGCAAATGTGTTGAAAGACTCTCCAAAAAAAATAAAAATAAAAATAACTGAAGCCAAATGCAGCCTCTCACAACAATGCTAACTGGTACACTGATTCTGATGGGTTCCTAGAATACCTACCTAGTGGGAGAAGCCTGTACTACAAGAGAATCTCCTTCTAAAAATAATTCCATTTTTTGGGGGGTACCCCCTGTATTGTCTCTCAGTGTCAAAAAGTTAGCATATTCTATTATTATTCACTAATTTTCTCAAGTCAAAAATGAAGGATTATCTTTGACTCTTCTCTTTCTGCCACCTTCCTTCACCACATCCATTTTATTAGCAGTCTTGCTTACACAATATAATATATCATAAAAGGAAAATAAAGTCTGCTCATTTATCCAGCCAGTCAGTCAGTCAGCTGGTATGTGTTTTACAACTTTGCTAAAATCTACCTTACCTTTTGTCTCTTTTGTGACCCTTCTTAATTGATTCTTCTAAATGCAATCAAATGAAAGTTATCAAAAGACAAACATCATTTGGTGGGTTTTTCTACTGTCATATTATTCTCTTCACACTACACTATTATTTGGATATTGCTTACAACACAATGCTTTTCAATTATTTGATGGTAAGTCTTCTTTCCCCATAAAATTCAAGTATTCTGGATTCCTCAAGATGAAGTGTGAAAAATAAAGCATCTTAATTCTTATTGAAGATATTTGGTTGGGAGATACTTTTTCTTTCCATTTTCTAATAAATGCACTTAGAAAACTGTCATATTTTCTAGATACAGATGTTTTCATAAGAATTTTGCAAACCAACTCTATCCCTGTTCTTTGTAGCTAAACAAACACATACACATACACACACACACACAAACACACATACACACACACATGCATGTTCCCACTTTTCTCAAAGGACTATATTTAATACCCTCGCCAAAAAAGGAGGAACAAATAGAAACTAACTGGGTTTATTGGATCAATGGTACTCTTGGGGAATATATGGAGCTCTTTTGAGTACATGGAACAATGTCGTTACAGAGATGAGCAGTTGCCAATTTTCTCAACTCTACCACAGATCAGTGGGCAGTTCTGACAAATCAAAAGCCACTGGTAGGGAACTTCTGTGCCTGACAGGATAACAGAATATCCTATGGTAAAATAAGTCAGAGTAGAGAATACAAATAAACTTGGCTTAAATACATGTGAGACAATCGTAGAAATCATTGATACAACTTGGAAGTCTAAATCTTTTGCATGGAGAAGGCAAAGTTCATCAAAACTCAAATATCAGTCATATAACCTCAATTTTGCCTAAATGGATTTTGCATGAACACCCATGGTTACTCATTATCTTAGGCATTTCTTGCATTTTCCAAGTTTTCTGTAGTAAATATCTATTGATTTTATGATCGGAATGAAGATTTTTTATTGTTTGTGTTTTATATGCGGTCATCTGGTTTTGCTTACAATCCCAATTCCATTTGATCAATTTATTTAACTTCTCCATTCCTCCTTTCAACATCATCAAAATGGGGACAAGAGTGAAGTTTAAAATAATCACTATCTGAAAAGCACTTAGAACAATAACTGACATATAATTAGTGCTATGGAAATGTTATTATTAATACTTGATCCAGCTTATAGAAAAACAAATGATGATACACCCAGGCTAGATTGTGGGTCAAATATTTTTTAAAGAAATATTTGTAAAAGATTAAATGTCATTTTTTTTCATTTATAGATGACTTACTTTTCCTAAGAAGACAATTTGATTCCAACTACAAATATTAAATGTTACTCATTTTATTTCCTCTTTTATCATTATTGCACTGTTGAAAGCACCATGAAAAATGTTAATTATGTTAATGGTAGATATTCTTAACTTTAATTAAAAGCTTTTTATGTTTGTTTCGTAAGTTTAAAGTTGGATTTTGACTTCATGTATGTCTTTTATTATTTCAAGAATGTATATTTTTTGTTTCTTTACTTAAATTTATGTTATGAAACAGTTTTCTGGATACAAGGCATTAAGCAGTGAAGAGCAGTGACTTCTGAAATCAATGAGGCAAAACCTATGATTGTCCAAGTTTATGTCTTTGAAAGAGTCTCTAAGTAGTGGTAGAGGAGGAGGAACCTAGAAGGAGCTTACCAAGCTCCCTGAGTTGAGAAATTTTAGCTGAAAGTGTAGCGACACCGAGAAAGTTGGAGTTCACAGGGTGAAGTATTTCAAAAGAGAGAGATGCTCAGAAAAATAACCCAGAGATCTGCAGAATGTCTCTGATTAGTTTTCAAAGTGATTAATACATGGATATGATAAAACTCCCCAAGGACAGGGAAAGAACCACAAAGATTTAGAGGTAACAATGCTTAATGCTTACAAAGAATAAGAAGGGTGCCCACTACCACCTGCTGGACTGGAAAACCCTATAACTTATGGGCGTTGGTGAGAGTATGCAGTAGAAGTCTTGTCTCACTAGAACAAATAATTAGGCCTACTGTAAACTGTGCCTTGGTCTTGCCTACCACCTCTTGAAAGCAAGATCCAAAATAATCAAAATGATTTTAAGTAACATATCTGTGTCTCAGAACAAAGTTCAATAATTTTTTTTAGGAATACAAAATATTTAGCACCCAACAATATGCATACCAGGCACACAGAGCTACAAAAATTTAAGATCCCCTAATGAGGAGAATGAATACACAGAGATGAACCAGAACTGATACAGATATCAGAATAACCAGAGAAAGAAGTTAATCATTTGATTTAATTATATTCCATACTTTCAAAATGTTAGGTAGAGATGAAAGATATGAAAAATGATTCAAATCAGACGTCTAGAAGTGGTAAAATACAATGGATAAGAATAAAAAAATGCTGGATGGGATTAACAGCTGATTTGACATGGTGGAAGAAAAAGTTGGTGAACCTTAAGTCATAGGAATGAAAACTAGCCACAAAGTAACACAGAGGAGAAAATAGAGTGTAAAAATAGCAAATACGTAAGGGGCACATCAGTGAGCTGTGGACAACTTTAAGTGGCCTAATATACATGTAATCAGAGTCTTTGAAGGAGGCAGAGAAAATATCTGAACATATGATGGTCATTTATTATTTCTAATTTGATGATAACTATAAATTCACACATTCTGGAAGCTCAACAAACTCCAAGGACAAGAAACATGAAGACAATCACATTATAATCAAATGCTGAAATACAGTGATAAAGAGAAAGTCTTAAAATCTGTTAGAGAATAAAATATTCTACAGTCAAATTTAAATAAAGCTTTCATCACATTTAATGTTTATATATGTGGTATTTAATTGTCAGATTAGAGGTTTTTGTTTGTTTGTTTTTGTTTTTTATTTTAAAGATGTGGGGTACAATTCAGGGTTAGGTATACAGATGTTCATTATGTAGGTACCCTCGATGAGGTGTGTCCTTCCCTCTCCTGGCAGTTTCCCTCAACTGCCATTCCCCCCTCCCCTCCGCCCTGGCAGTTTTCCACTACTGCCAATCCCTTTCTACAAAAAAGATACCTGCACACACATGTTTGTTGCAGCTCTATTCACAATAGCAGAAACATGGAACCAACCATGCTGCCCATCCAAGCTGGACTGAATTTTAAAAATGTGATACATATACACAATGGAATATTATGCAGCCATAAAGAAGGACAAACATATGGACTTCACAGCAACTTGAATGGATTTAGAGTCTATCATACTCAGTGATCTATCATGGAAACGAAAAAACAGAGTACCGTATGTTCTCACTCGTAAGCGAACCCTGAACAGTTATCGTAATACTTTAAGAAACGGAATAGAGTTTGATGTGCTATTTGACTTTAGAAAACCTGTTGGGGTCTTAATCTCCCTAGCCATGAACACTTGCTCCCTCTACCAATCATCTATTTTACATTTTATCACATGGGTTAAATCTAATTCAAATGGATACCTTCAATAGTTTCTTTACTTATTTAAAAAATTTTAAAATATTTAATTGACAAATAGAATATATTCAAGATGAGTAATATGATGATGTGATATTTGTGCACATCATATAATAATCACCACAATCAAATTAACCAACACATCCATCACATCACATCTCATCTAATGCTGTGCATTAGATCCTCAGAATTTGTTGATCTTCTAACTGAAAGTTTGTATTCTTTGACCAATGTCTCCCCAATTTCCCCACCCCCTGGCAAACACCATTTTACTCTCTGCTTCTATGAATTTGACTTTTTGAAATTCCAAATATAAGTGAGATTATAAAATGTCTTTCCTCGTATTGTTTACTTTACTCAGAATTAGGCCCTCCAGGCTCACCATGTTGTTGCAAGTATCAGCATTTCCTTTTTTTTTTAGACAGCTGAATATTATTCCATTATGTAGCACCACAACTTTTTTATTCATTCATCCACTGATAGATACTTAGGTTGTTTCCATATCTTTGCTATTGTAAATTATGTTGTAATGAACATGTGGGTGGAATGTAGATATCTTCTCAGAGATACTGATTTAATTTCCTTCAGATATATGCCCAGAAGTGGATTTCTGGATTTTATAGTCATTTTAGTTTTAATTTTGAAGGGAATCTCCATGCTATTTTCCATAATAGCTGTACCAATTTACATTCCCACCTAACCCTTTCGTTTTATCCATACCCTTGTCAACATTTGTTATTTCTTGTTTGTTTTATTGTCATCTTGACAAGTATGGGGTGATATGTCATTGTGGTTTTGATTTGCTTTTTTTTGAAGGTTAATGATGAGAATCTTTTCACATACCTCTTGGTCATTTGTATGTATTCTTTGGAAAAATGTCTATTTAGGTCCTTTGTTCACTTTTTTAATGACCACTTGGTATTTAATGAGTTAAAAAAATATGCACATACTAAACTTGCACATAAATATCCAGTGTATATAAAGAAATCATAAAAATCCAATAAAAATATTCTACAAATAAGACAATGACTGAAAATTATTTTGTAGAACTTGAAAGACCACATATAAAAATTGGTGAACCTCATGGCTAATTAACAGAAACCACTATAAACTCACAAAGTCATCCCATCCCACACACTAGACAGGTAAAAATCAGTACGTTAAGTAATTCCAGTGTTGGCAATTATGTGAAATAAACAAACACATATGCATGAATACAAGGGAGGGTCAATTTATGCTCTCCCCTGGGAATTTCTTTTTACCTTGAAGTTGCCTGGAATTTAAAATCCAGCAAGTTTTCTCTAGTGTATAGAGAATTTATTATTAATGGGTACTTGCAAACTTCAAGTATGATTAGTGGAGCATTTAAAAATAAGTTCTGTAGTTTTTTGTTTTCACTAAATAGACACTGAACATGTTCTGAATCTTTTGCTGCTCATATCTTGCTGAACTGAAGATCAACTTCAATGTCAATAGACACCACATAAAAGATGTGCAAGTCTGTACTAAACTAAGACTGTGAAATGAGGACTGAAGAGATAGTTAGAAAACATGGCAAACCGTATATTTGAAAATTATTATTTTTATACTTAAATAATTTTAAAGATTTTTTTAAATACATTTTACCATAGTTGGAAAATAATACACAATTTTAAAAAATGTGTAAATAATGACAAATGCAGGTAGTTCTGTAGAATGGATACTAACAATGATGAATAGATCTTTTCACAGGCATTTTATAATCTTCCTGTGCTGCTCTACTCTGACTTTGTTTCCATCCTGTATCTAGTGGTGACCATAGCCACAATTTTGTGGATAGTCTTTATGGGTTTATTATGTATTATGAAGCAAGGCTTAATTTTGCCTCTTTTGTACTTCCTAGGAAAGGAAATAAATAGATTGGTGTCTCTTTTGTTTTTCCCTTAGACTGTTTCATACCTGCCGGAGTCTGAGGCTCAGGCCGCACAATTTGCCCATCCATTCCACTTACCTTTAGTTCTTTTGATTTTATGTTTTTCTCCTTTATTCTTTTTTTATCATTTATTTGTTTGCATGTTTGTTTGTGCTATTGAGTTTGTGAGTCTCATATATCCTGAATATAACCCTTTATTAAATATGTCGTTTGAAAATACATTTTTTCATATGTTGCCTTTCCATTCCATATGTTGCCTTTTCATTTTATTGTTTCTTTTGTTGTGCAGAAGCGTTTTAAATTGCATATAGTCTCACTTGTTTATTTCTTCTTTTGTTATGTTGCTGTTCTTTTGGTGTCATATCTAAAAAAAATGTGCTAACTTCAAGAAGTTTTTCCCTATGTTTTCTTCTAGGAGTTTTATGGTTTCATATTTTACATTTAAGTCTTTAATCTATCTCAAGTTAATTTTTGTATTTGGTGTAAGATAATCCATCTCAAGTTAATTTTAATTAACTTAATCCATCTCAAATTAATTTTTGTATTTGGTCCAATTTTATTCTTTTGCATGTGGATATACAGTTTTTCTAACACTATTTGTTGAAAAATATTTCTTTTTCCCATGCTGTATTCATGGTGCCCTTTTCAAAGATTAGTTGACCATATATGCATGGAATTATGTCTGGGCTCTCTATTCTGTTCTATTGATCTATGTGTCTGATTCTATGCCAGTACATATTATTTTGAACACTATTGCTATGTAATATAGTTTGAAATTAGGAAGTGTGCTGATTCTAGCTTTGTTATTCTTTCTCAAAATTGCTTCATGTTTATAAACACTGTTTTGTATATCCTCAGGGAAACTGAACACTTAACTTATTGGTTACTGGATCATAGAGAGTCATATACACATTTATATAGCTGGTCATTAATAAGACTCTTCTTAGTCAGAAACTATAAACTTAGCTAAATTATGCAAGTGGCAAAAGTTAAAGTAGTGCAGCATCTTCTATAAAATAGCATGTAAACAAGTGTTGAATTTTTAAAAAATCTATCTAATGTTAAATATTATTTTAAACTTAAAAAAGTAGAACCTCTCCTTCTGAAGTTGATAAATCTACTTTTAATATGTTTTTGGAACACTGACTTTTTCATTAAAGAAACTTCAACAGATTTATTTTGTGTGTGTGTGATTCAAACTCTGTGTCTCATTGGAAACATCATTAATTTTTAAAAGCATTGTGATTGTGCTTTAAGTAGAATTAAATAGTCATTATGAAATAATTAATGATTAATTTGTGGACTACTTGGGGTGGGTATTATTATTTAAAAATCAAATTGAAACTTTCATCTTCTCAACCAAAAACTGATGTGAGGGAGCTTCAAGCTAAGGATAAGAACTGAATTATTATTTTTTTCTAGATTCCTAGCAGAGTAAGAACAATATTATATGAGGACCTATGTTTACTAAGTGTTAAAACTTTATAACATACTTTTCTCTTGTGTGACTCTCAAACTTTTATAATTATATTCATATACTCTTATTCAGACTTTTATTTACCTGACAAATCTTTCCTCAAAATTCAAAGTTAACTCCTCGTGAAGAGTATTCCTTTAAGTAGAACAGAGTTAGCAGATACCTCTTGTGTATTCCATGGCACTATGTGTATTTCTTAGTTTTCATTATGATTTTCATCTGTTCTTTTTTTTTTAATGCTAGACTATAGAATGTTTGAGGGGAGGGCCATATCTGGGTCTCTCCCACAATAATTAACACAGTCTGTGGCATAAAGGCAAATGCTTTGTAAATGCTTTTTGAATAGTCATTTTAAAATAAATTAATATGGAAAAATCATAACATTTATGGTCATGAAGCTTTAAAATAAACTAAATCTATTATTCTGCTTCCTTATTCACTTCATTGATATGATTTTTTTATTCTTCCAGTGTGAATGTAGATAAACAGACAATACTTTTCTTTCTAGAAATGTTTTATGATTAAAATACGAATATTAAATATTTACTAGTCTTATTTACATTGGTTGAAATTACCAATTTCTTTAATCTTTCCTTAAAATACTTATTTTCACAGTTTAAATCATATTTGAAGATAAATATTAATTTAGATATTATAAGTAAAGTGTTTTAAATCATAGAATGCTATGCAGAAATGAGGCAGTGACAGAAATATTACAAATTCAAAAGTCATTATTTCATAATTTTAAGAAATAAGTTTTATAATATAAACATGATAAACATACCATATTTGTCTTCTATATACCAGTTTCTAAAAGGCATGCTGCTGCTGCTACAAAAAAAAATTACTGAACATCATCAGAAGGTTATTGGAAACAAAAGAGGAAATATTAAGAAAAAATGATCCTCTGAATAAAGATATAACAGAGATGGAGAAGTTGAATATTACATCATAATGGATTTTAATAAATTCAATAAGGGGTAAGGATGGGTTAATAAAAAATTCAAAGAACCTGGAATCAGGAAAATTTAACCTCTGGATCTCACTTCAAACATGGATTGAGACAAAATAAGTTATCAAAAACATAAAAACACCAGAATCAAAGGAACAGTTATTTTTAAAATTAAGTTTCATGAATTTTATTAGACATTTCATTTTTAGATTATACCATAAACTTTTTTGTGTTAAAATATAGTTACTTTGCAACTACCTTTTTCTGTATGCGTTTTTAAGTACAGTCTTTCAAGTGTGTTAAATTATAATTGCAATGAGTATGACCCTGCCCATTCATTCTTGCATGTAATTTGTTCACATACTCTGGGAGTGTGAAATGATTGAGGGCATGGAATATCAACAAACCTTATTATGAGAAGAGCCCTTATGCTTGGATTTCTTAAAACTTAATATGGAAGAAGTTCAGTATTGTTTATTTATATATTCATATGCTCAGTTATTTCCATTTTACCACTAATTTTAGGAAAGTTATGTGTATGCTAGTTTCTATGTCACAGTTACCAACCACCAAGAACAACTGTCAACTTGTGTTCTCTATTTATACTGTTGACATAAAAGATATGCTTTTATAGACTAAAATGTGCATGTACACCTTTACATAGTTGCAGTGTGAAGGGTTTATTTCTGTTTTATAATGCTATAAGGTTTTTGGGAAGAGCTAGGGAGGTGTGTGCTTTGTAATTTTTAAGAAATGATCCAACTGCAAGATATTAATTTTGTTTATTAGAGTACCTAGTATGTGTTGAGCACTGATAAACCTTATAATCAGCATGATTTAAATTAGCACTAGGACATCTCAAATGACATACACTTTTTATTTTAACCATTCAACCATGATTACACACTTTAGAAACGGAAAAGCTGTTTTTATTTGCTGATGGAAATTCATTAATTTAGTGAAAGAAAAGCAATTTAAGTCCAGCATATTTTCTCATTTGTTATTGTGCAATGTAGCATTCACCTCTCTTTGGCTTTTAGCCACAGTGTATTTTCAGTGCTATTACCTGATCTAGTCCATGTGTTTGTGAAAATAAGTAATAATAATACAATTTTGAATTGGTATGTAGACTATAAGTCATTTTAATCATGATTGCTTACAATCTATTTTTATGGTCTGGTTCCATGCTATTACACAGATACCTAGGCAAGCATATTTCTCTGTGGGTGCTTTTCTTTGCCACTATCTTTTTTTGCAACTACCTCTCCTTATTACTACCTTCCCCTGTTGCTACCTTTCTTTGTTAGTACCTTTCATTGCTGTCTTTCCTTTGGCAAGCACATGTAAATATTGGATAATTATCACTGGATAATTGTATGATAGTGTCAATATGTCACATGTTGGAGAGACCTGATTAAGTACTTGATAATCAAAGATAGTATACCAGGCATGTTTCTACTGGCCTGATTTTCAGTATATTTATTCTCTGATTCCAATTGCCAAAATTATCTCCAACTATGCACCACAATTTTTGTATTTACACAAGTAGCATAATACAAAGCAGTGAGAATCTTGGTTAACATGAGTTCTCATGCATGCTCTATCTCAGTCTTTCTCTCTCTCCCTCTATTTCTTTTTCCACAGATAAAATATCAGTCAGCTATGAATTGGTTTTTTACATAACCCTAAATAGCCTCGCTCCAAAGCAGTTTTTGCCCATAGAGTGCAACTATGTAGACCAAGAGAAAGGAAATTGTTTTTGTAAAGGCTTTTGTTCCTAGAAATCCCTGATTAAAAGAATGTTTTCCGTGTGAATTTTTGTAGGTATGAATTTGAAGGGCAGGTCCTAATTGAAGCAAGTTCTGCTGAAGACCATGGTTTTATATACCTGATACTGTCCTTTTGGTTCAAGCAATGTTCTTAAAATCAATGCCTGAATGAGTGGAGTCCTTTCAGCTCAAGATGACTCTGACTACTCTCAAGTCCGCCTGTGTCTTCCCCCTTCTGGCTCTGGCTTGAGTGGTCATTCAACAATGGTTGCTTAGAGTTACCTTGTCCACTGTATAAGTAACCTCTTGTGACATCCTTAAGCTGGGATTTGAGTTCTGTTTATATCACATAGAAAAAGAGGGCAACTGGGAAGAGCTCCTGATGTCACTGGGCTACTCAGCACATAATGATTATCTGTGCCCAGGCTCTTACAAGACAGCCCCGTCTTCCCAGAGTGAAAGGGAGAACAGGATGGAATAAGAGCCCCCACTGTCCTCGGCATGGTGTCAACAATCCTACTTATGTAACTCACCTTCTCTGTTCTAGACCAAAGCCTGGAAAAGAGAGTATTAACACAAGAGCACAATCACTTTGACTTCCTTTCCAAGCGTTTGGTTTCTTTTTCTTGTTTGGAGACTCTGTAGCTTTTCTTTTTCTCTTCTTTCATTATTATGTCTTTCCTCTTTCTGATTCCATCCAAATCTTAATGATAGGAAAAGAAATAACTTCTATTATTTCAGGTGAACTTGACCAACACATTTCTCCAAGCTAAATAGTTAAATTGCTGAAGTGTTGGAGAACTTGTAGTAGGTATTAAAAAAAAAGAGTGAGAGGAAAAAGACAACAAAATGACACTCACTCAAGACAATCAGTAGAGCTTAAAGGTTTACATTTTGGGGTAAACCAGGGCAAGAGTCTTGAATTCAGAAAAGCAAAAAAAGAAAATAAAAAATAATTTTAAAATATTTATCTTTAGGTATATTGCAAGATATTAATTTTATTTATTAGAGTACCAAGTGTGTGTTGGGCACTGATAAAGCTTATAATTGGCATGATTTAAATTAATACTAGAACATCTCATATGACATTATATGTTTTTTATTTTAACCATTCAACCATGATTACACGCTTTAGAAATGGAAAATCTGTTTTTATTTGCTGACGGAAATTCATTAATTTAGTGAAAGAAAAGCAATTTAATTCCTGCATATTTTATCATTTATTATTATGCAATGTAGGCATTTGTCTCTCTTTGGCCTTTAGTCACAGTGGATTTTCAATGTTATTATTTCTCATTGAGTGTTAGAATGTTGTATGTAAACATCATAGTAGCAGAGATCTTATAGATCTTAAGATGCTTGGAAAATATTTATTTAGTAAATGAAAGAATGTTATATAATATATATTAAAATAGCAAAATTATTAATTTCTAGATTAATTGTACTGTGTTAAAAGAACATGAACTATATTATTCTGCTTTTTAAAATACATTGATGTCTTGTTTATATGCAAATGTAAGAAAATAATTGTAATTATTCCATGATGCTAGTAAAAAAACATTCTTTATTGGATAAAGTCTCTAATCATTCAACTTTATTACTTACATTAATGATTTCTTTTTTTTCTTTCTTATCCTTTATCGCTTTTGAGTGAAGATTGAAATATATTAGACTCTCATGATTATTGTATTTTTTTTTACCTGTTTTTAATTATTCCTTTTTCTTCTACTCTCTTCTCCTTCTTCCTCTTCGAGTCCATCTTTCCTCTTCTTTTCCTTTTTGTTTTCTTTATCTTTCTTATTCTTTTTGTTTATCTTTTCATTTCTATTATTTTTCTTTTTATCATTATTTTGTATACTTTCACAGTCTATTCTATGACATTTGGTATATAACATTTTGTGCCTATTTTCTTTGATTTTGATAACAAACATTATTAGTAAAACAACCATATTTATTTATTGCTATTTTATAATTGAATTATAATGATATATAGTAAAACTTGATTTTTTTCTTTATTGCATATGAATTGTAAAAATTTAACTTCTTAGGGCAACCCTCTTTCAGGTCCCCTCCCACTGTCTGGAGCTTTCCTATCTTCTAATAAATTCCTACTTACTTGCAAAAAAAAAAAAAAGTTTGAGCTATTTTGTTTTAGATATGTCACATATAGATAGAATTTAATTGCAATTTAAAAAGTCAATGTGAATCTTTATCTTTTGTTGAGAGAAATGAACTCACTTATAAGTAATTACTATCTCTATCAGACATTCATATTTCATTTCTGCTTTCTTGGTTAATGCTTTTATTTTTCAAATTTTTAAAATTGAGAAATAAAAATTGACAAATAAAAATTGTATATGTTTATGGTGTACAACTTGATGTTTATATATATATATATGTTTGCTATTTGTTTATATATGGCTATGGAATGACTGAATCAAGTTAATTAACATATGTATTACATCATTATTTTGGTGAGAACATTTAGAATCTATTTTCTTAGCAAGTTTCAATCATATGATATATTGTTATTATGGTCACCATATTGTACAATAGATCTCTTGAATTTACTCCTCCGACCTGAAATTTTGTATCCTCAGCCAACATCTCTCCAATCCTCCTCAACCTCCATTTTGTTACCTGTTTCTGTAAGTTTGACTATTTTAGATTTCACACACAGGTTACATCATGTCCTATTTGTCTTTCTGTGCAAGATTTATTTTGCTTAATATAAGTTTCATTGCTTTCATGCTGCCTTTAGCATTTCTTACAGTACAGGACTGCTGGTGATGACTTCTTTTAGTTCCATATTTCCGAAAGTTCTTATTTCACCTTTTTTTGGGAAAATAACTCATCCAGACAGGTTTTTTTCTTTTCTCTTCTTTCTTTCTGTTTTTAAAGATGCTGCTCCATGTCTTCTCACTTGCATTCTTTGTAACAAAAACTCTGTGTCACCCTTAACTTTGTTCTCCCATGTAATGTGCCTTTTTTTCCTTCCAGCTGCTTTTAAGATGTTCCTTTTAATTACCATTTTTTAGCAATTTGATTATTATAGACACAGGTGTGGTCATCTTCAAGTATCTGTGGATTTTTTTGAAACTTTTTGATTTGTGGGTTCATAATTTTTATTAAGTTTGGACATTTGGGGGCTTTTTAAAAAGCATTTTTTCTGTCCCCCTTGTCTCTCATTTTCTTTGAAGACTTAGATTATAGATATATTAAGCCATCTGAACTTGTTGTATAGCTCACTCATGCTCTGCTCATTTTTAAAGAAATTAAATTTGTTCTGTGTTTCATTTTGGATAGTTTCTATTTCTATCTTTACATTCACTGATCTTTCCTTCTGCAATAATTAGTATGCTGTTAGTTTCATTTAGTGTATTTTTGATCTCGCATTCTGTATTGTAGTTATCATCTCTAAAAGTTCCTTTTTGATATATATATCTTCTCTACTTAACTTTTTGAACAAATGGAATGTGGTTATAATAACGTTTAAAATATCCTTGTCTGCTAATTCTAACATCTGTGTCTGTTCTGTTTTTTTTTCTCAATTGATTAATTTTTGTTTTCAGTATGAGCTGTATTTTCCTACTTGTTTTCATGACATTATTTTGTTTAGGTGATGGACATTGTAAATTTCACCTTGCTGGATGCCTTATATTTTTGTATTCCTGTAAATATTCATGAACTCTGTTCTCAAGCACAGTTAAATTACTTGGAAAGATTTTAATCTCTTTAGGTCTTGCTTTTAGCATTTGTTTAGGTAAGACCAAAGCAATGTTGTTCTGGAGCTAATTCCCACTACTGAGATAAGACTTTTCAGAGTACATTACCCCATGAATCATGAACTTTTCCAGATTGACTTGTAATGAATTCAATTCCTAGCCAGGTACTGTTTCCTCTAACTATTTCAGGTATTTCTCTCTCCAGTATCTGGGTAGTTTTTCATCTGTTTATGCCAATCAATGCCCTGCAGAATACTTGGGAGAGACCCTACACAAATCTCCAGATTGAATTCTCTTCTTCAGTACTCTATCTTGTGAACTCGACTTGCCTTGGTTTCCTTGGACTGTGGATTTTGTCTCCTCAATTTAGGAAACCTTTTGGGCTCTACAGGGTCTCCCTTACTGTTATAGCCTGAGAACTTTCTCAGGACAGTAAGCTGAGCAATGGTAGTATTCATCTTTCTCTGAGCATGTCATTCTCAGATATCATTCCCTTTCACTCCTAATACAATGGGGCTTGAAAACCATTTTATATATATTGTTTAGCTTTTTGTTATTGTAGTTTTACATGAAAGGGTAAATATGGTATCTTTTGTTTAATTTTGGCCAGCAGTCTCTTTCATCTTTTTATTATTTTTTGCTTATTAAATTTTGTTTTTGTTTTTGTATTTTGTAGAAGTCTTCAGTTTGACTCTGTATAATTCTAATACAATTTCATACATGCTTATGCCTGATTTTAGAATTTGAAATTTTATTTCAAATACTAATTTCTTTTTAAATTTATTTAGATTAAAATTTTTAAAATATCTTTTGCTGTTCATTCACGTCTTTATAATTTTTATATTATCTTCACTTCTTGTGTGATATCTATATTTTCTCAAAAATTTTTGAGACAACAATTTTTTTGAAATTAGCCTTTTCAAGACTTTTGATATTTTTATTAACAGTGGCAATATTTTTTTCTGGTGTTGGGTAGATGGTGAAGTTTACTTTCTTCTTTATGCTGACCTATATTTTCCAAATTTTTCATCAACCTTATGCTTTTATTCTATGAAAGTTTATTTTACAAGAAAAGTATTTTTTCATTGTCTTAGAATTATGATTTTTTAGAAGACCCTATTACTATCTTGTTTTTTTGTTTACTTCTCTTTGTCCTTAAAATACAAGAGACTCATTGAAGGCAAATGTCCTCCCTTAAAACAGGGGTATGTAGTATTTTTGGATCTTCCCACCTACTTACTAGATAATATTCGAAAAAAAATTTGAAAAAAATTTCAAATTTGATAAAATTTGATAAAATTTGAAAAAAAATGAAGGGCTTTTTAGTATAAATTTGTGTTATCATTAAAAATAAAAAAGCTTTGGATTCACAAGAGAGTAGAGAGATCCTGTCAGGGGAACTTTATTTCTTCATCCTTTAATATTTGTGTTTGGAGGAACCTATTCTCTTAGAGTTCAAATTTCTAAAACCAGTCATGTCTCAGTCTGCTCACATGCACAGCTGGAGAGAAGTCCCCCAGCACTACCACCTTTCTGCTTAGAACACATATATGTTTAAATGTTTCCGTGTACATCTTTTTCTTTCCCTTAGTATCCCAGAAGCATTATTAATTGCAAAGAGTTATAGGCCTGCTTACGGAATATTTTCAGATTGCTTTGCTTTCTAGAAATGTTTGCCCCCTCTGCTATTGTAGAAAAAAGCTGTCCTATCACTATACCATTCTCTTAGGTAAACTTTTTCTTCCACATTATTTTAATTTGCCTTAGTTTGTTTATTAGTGAGGATATATTTTCTGTATGGATGTATATTTTTGCGCTTGGAGTAAATTGTGTTTACAGGTCTTAGTCGTTTTTCTCTAAGATTTTTAATTATTCAATGAAAATTTATGTGTTGTCATTTATAAATTAAAGTTAATAGCCTTTTTATATGTGTTTTAACCTTTTCTCCTTTATAGTTTGCAAATATGCTAGGTTTTTATTTATTTTTCTCTCTGTTGATATACATATATATGTGCAAATGCATCCATACACTTTAACATTTTAAATTTAACCAAATTAATAGATATTTTGATTTTTAATTTTTTTACTTTATTTTACTCGGAGATCTATTCTTCATTGAAAAACCAGATAAATACAAACAACTAAATCTATCTTCTTCCTTTTCCATGGTAGTTGAATATTTGTTAATTAAGTGAACAGATAGATAAAGATAAAATTATAGTTTTCCTCCTACCTACTCTATTCTCTTTGCACTGCTTCCAAGGTCTCATTTTGTTAACATTATTAGTATTTTATATCTCATAAGGCAATTGTCATTCTTTTTAATACCTAACGTTATACCATTTTGCAAATCCACTGAAGTCCATTTCTGGTATCTCTGGAGATGGCAAATAGTCAGTAGGATTGATTAACCTGAAGAGAATGAAATATAAATTACCCACATTGAGGTGCTATGGCTGGACAAAACATTACCTCAAAACTTAGTGGTATAAACCATCCATTTATTATGCTTTTTTATTCTGTGGGTGAGGAATGCCAGCAGGACACAACAGGAGAGCCATGTCTTTGTCCTACCATATCTAGAGCCTAGTTGACTCAAAGTCTGGGGCTGGAATCATTTGAAGGCTTTCCTACATGCATGTCTGGTGGTTGAGGCTGTCGGTCAACTGAGTCCTAAGCTGGAGATGTCAACTTGAACATATATATGCTGCCTCCCCTTGTAGCTTGAGTTTCTACTTGCACAGTGGCAGGATTCCAATAATAAATTTCCCGAAAGAAAACTGCATTGATTTTCATAGTCTAGCCTTTGGAGTCATGTAGCATCTTTTTGCCACATTCTATTTGTTAAAAATTAGTCATAACTTTGACCTGTATTCAAAGAGAGAGAACAAAGACCGATGCCTCCCAATGGAGGAATGCCAGTGTCACCAGAAATATATTTCCAGTTTCTTTTTCTGCTAAACTATCAGTCTTGCTTTTCACTTCCAGTGGATGCTCTTTTCTTCATGCAATTAATATGTACAACACTGATTCTTTTCCTAAAACAATATCTTACAAGATATTTATATATGGAGTCGATTTTACTGGAGGTTTGTTGGATATATCGATGGGGACAAGGATGGTAAAGGTGAAAAGAATAACATTGTAGCCACTGTAGAGAAAAGAATTAAAAATTTGAATACAAACAATCTAACAATTAAAGACCCCTTTGTATGTTTCTGTCCCCAAGAACTTTTGACTTATCTATATTTCTTTCCTGGGCATTCACTTCTGTCATGTGACATGATTTTTCTCTAATCTATCACTTTTCCTCTTCTCCTTTCTGCTTTTTCACATGCCCATCTTCTACTTGTGCCATTACTATAGGTATTTAGGTATTTTATTTTAGATTTTATTTTATTTTATTATTTTAGTTGGAGTCTCATTCTGTCAACCAGGCTAGAGTACAGTAGCACTATTACATCTCACCACAGCTAGCTTCCTGGGCTGATCCTTCCACCTCAGTCTACGAGTGTGTGCCATTAGGCCTGGTAAATTTTTAAATTTTTTATAGAGACGAGGTCTTGCCAAGTTGCCCAGACTGCTCTTGAACTCCTGGGCTCAAGCAATCCTCCCATCCCAACCTCCCAAAGTGCTGGGATTACAGGCATGATCCATCATGCCTGGCCAGGTATTTGATTTTACCATCAACTTTCAGTTTATACCCTGAAGGCCTTGTCTTTCATAGCAAAGCAAGAGACCCGTATATTGGCACATGAGCTGAAGGTCAATATGGCAATCCTGTAAGGGCAGAAGCTGCTCTTACTGGTAATTTTAAAGACAAATTTTCCTCATCCACAAATTTTCAAATGCATAAGCAAGCAAGTAAGCACAGAATTTTCTTCCAGCATGTTGACAATATTCTTTATAGCATTAAAAATGTCCTTTATTGCAGAGACATTAGATTTGTGATCATTTGGAAGAAGAGCTCAGCCTTGATATTCATTTTATTTTTCCCTTTTTTTCTTCTGGGTCTTGACAAGTTCTCCCTAAAAATGTGTCGACCTTAGATGAATGCTCAAGATTTGGGAAGGTTTTACATTTTCACATGAGGTGTGAGTTAATTGTTTTATGTGTAAATGGGATTTATAACACAGTTGAGATAGAATGTTTAAAACAGCTATTCTCAAAGTGATATACTCCAAAGGAAACATTCCTTAGCACTCAAAGTCCCCTCAATCCATTACAGAACAATAAGGCAAAACAGGGTTGGGTCCTTTTCAGATTTTCAATTTTCTATGACTTGAATCCATGATAACACTTTTTGTTTATAGTCTTTATAGAAATTAGAAATTGAAATGCACCTGAAGGTACAAAGGTATTGAGCTGGGGAGATAATATTTAACATACAGCATTCTACATCATCAATACACAAGAGGTTTTATTTTAGTTGAGCTAATCAACTAGTTTTTAAAACCATCTACTTGACAGTAAAGTCACATTTGCTAGAATGGGGTAGAATAAGAAAATTCATGCCTTTGATTTCTTCTCATTGAGAAGAATCAGTGGTGAACAATCTAAGACAGTTTCTAATGCTTGTAAATGATAAATTATGTGGTGTATATTATAAGTACTATGGGTTTTGAGAAGTGTAAATCAATAAAAAGATGTTTAGAGAAAGTTTCATGGAGCGGATAGGAGAATCCTAAAGGTAGGATTTGGACAAAATAATTCTGACTAGTAATATATGATAAGGGTTTCTGGGCATTTGGGAGCAGTGGCAGGTTTACTGTTAAGTAATTAAAGTGGAAGCTTCAGGGCATCACTTGCCTTGGCCTTCCAAGTATAAGGATCTGTAGAGCATTCTGGTGGGGAGGGGAAGTAAGGTGGCGAACCAAAAGCATACAGACACAGAAGTATATATATGAGTTTCTTGTAATTTTTCTGAAAAGATATCAAAAATCTTGTTATTTACCATAATTTTTAAGTTCATTTAAATATTCATTTTCATACCTACTTCTTGTGACTGTAATTTTATACCTGGGTCCACCCCTCTTTGGGAGTTCATCATGGAATCTGCAAGCTAGAGGTTAATTTAGTGCAATTCCCTCCTTTGATCACAAAGAGTCAACTGACTCACAGCTTGTCATTAGCAGAGCTAAGAACAAAACCCAGAAGCTCTGTGCTCTTTCCTTTACATGGCGGGTCTTTTGTAAAATCACCTACAAGGGCTCTTCATTTGGCTTATCAGAGTTATTCAGATCTGATCTAATAAAATGCAACAACGAATTATGTCACTGATAAAGCAGAATGCTTAAAATCTGCTGGATAAAATGGCTCTGGCAGCATCTACCTTTCCTCCATAGATATTATAGTTTCTTAATTACTACACAGCTGAAATGCCTAGTGTTTAGAAATTGGAATGAGTTCATATAAACACTTAAATTATCAGGAAATATAAATAGCTCATTTATTCATGGTAGCATTACTGTGTTCCTAATATAGTTTTTATTGATGGACACTTGAACTGTATCAATCCACTTAAAATTCAGAATGGTTCTTTTGTGCATGGCTTTATGGCGAAAGCAGTATAATTTAATTTAATACAATCTTTTAAAAACAATGATGTTTGTTTCATAAATGAATATTTTATATGTTGTGTTTAATTAAAATAAAACTATGCTACTGATCTAGAAAACACAAAACAGACTTGAGTTCATATTTATGAAGTGTAGCAATATTGGCAAGGCACAACTTATCTTGTTTATGAGACATGCTTGCTATTACTTGTACAGATTGCAGTCATTTTATTGCTGAGCTTTACATGGTTTACAACCCAACAAATGCAATGAAACTATCATGAGGAAAATAAGCCTATAAAAAATGTTAAAAAAAGAGAAGGAGGCCCTCACAGATTAAAACGCAGTTTTTGCTGAAGCGTTGGTAGGTTTTGAACTGTTACATCCTTTCAGGCAATAGGTTTTCTGGATATATCTCTAAATGAAAGGGAGAAGGCTGAGATAAGACACTAGCTTATTTTTAGTGCCTATGCTTTGAGTACAATTCCTCAGAGACCTTCTTGCTTTTTTGCTTTGACTCAATTGATAGGTTCTAGAATCTCAGGTAGACATAGAAATGTTTTTGACAAAGAAACTATTTGGAAGCCAGGAAATGGCATTTATATGTGAAAGGAAAGGAATGTGGATTAAAAGATCCCTGCTTCTTTATGTAAAGCGTTCAAACTGCATAGTGACTTGATTCGTATTTCTGTAAATTGTTGACATTGAACCAGAGCAAGAAAGTATAGTAAGGGTATCAGCAGGCTGTGGTGGTCTAGGCTCAGCTCATATCTCATCTGTTTTCATGTGTAAACTCCTTACATGGGTTTTTGTCTCTTCTTATCCCTTTTGCCAGGAATTATGAATGCAGCCTACCACTGGACCCAGGCCCACTGAAATTTTTTTGCGGGGGCGGGGTTGCTCATTGCACAACCAACCAATACTTACAGTGTGCTTCCTTTGTGAGATCATCACACCAGGGGCCCTGTGTGTGGTCTCACTGCTATTAGAGGGGGTGCCTGGTGGACCTGAGTGCCTACATTGCAGGAGCTACCCATTTCAACAAACCCCATTACTCCAGGTCCCTCTTAGGTTAATGCCAGGCCAGGATGTCGCAGCTTTACTCTGGGACTCTAGCATATTGCTTTGCTAGTGTCACCCTCCTCCTTCAGAAAAAACAAAAATAAAACTGTTCTTCTTTCCATGATTTTTCCATTCTCACACCTATTCATTCAATATCTGCTTCCAGCCAGTGTCCAACCTTGAATGGATGATCTTTCCTGGACCGTGCTATAACCACTACCTGCTAGACTTCAAATATCTCCTATTTCAATGTCCCATCTATTAGATTTTTTTGACCTTTCTTTCCTGTCTCATGCCTGACCTCCATATACAATCAGTGATATCCTAAGCTGTACATAAAATGATACAATGCACATGATGGAAAATGGGCATTATACCAGCAAACTGTGCTCAGAGGGTCAGCGCCGTGAATGAATTTGTTCCACGAGCCCATAACCAACAGTCAACTTCAGTCCTTTATCTGCAGTTTTGTAATGTTAGAGCCTCAGCATTGCTCTTATTAAAGTGGCCTTAATTGAAACTGATCATGAATTCACCTGATGACATTTTTCCCCATGTACGTTAAAGGAAGTCTAAGTAGACAGTCTGCATGCAAAACTGAGTTTTAGTTATTTTGTTAATAGATAACACATGTACATAGTACAATATTCCATATTTCCAAAATAAAGATTAGTAGTTTTTTATCTGACACCTCTCATCTCACCCCCATCCATTCAGTTTACTTCCTAGATATATCATGGTTAATAGTCACTTTACCATCCTTTCTGAGATAACATATGCATATGTAGTATATACAAACATATGTACATATGGTGAGTGTATGTGTCTATTTATATGTGTATTACATATATATATAAAATCATGCAGATATGCATACATATTTTTCACAAATAGAATCCTACTAGTAGACTATTCTACACTTTTCTATCTTTCTTTAATGTTACACCTTGAAGATCATTCTATGTTACATATAAAGTGTTGTCTCATTCTTTTAATAGCCACACAATACTTCATTGTTAGACTTTCTTCTATTGATGGATATTTAGAAACTACAATGAATATTTGTCATTTTTTCAATGTGCTAGTATATATGTATTAATAGGGTAAGTATGTGAAAGTTCTGGGTCAATGGTTCCATGTATTTATAATTTTGATAGATATTTCTAATTTCCCTCAAAGTTCTTGAGTATGTCAGTGTATCCTCAGGAGCCTAGCAGAAAACAGATGGAGGAATTGAGTAAGTTGAAGAGGACTGAGTAAACAAACTTTTTACAGATTATGGGCAGATAAAGAAACCCCATGGCATGCTGTAGTATCCCAGGGTTAGTAATGGAGTGGAGTTATTACTAGGGGACTTGAAGGGGAAAGGGGAGGAAGACCTCATTGGAATCTGAAGGCAAAGGGGGCTGTGTTGAGAAAGCCACCTTAAAGGAGCTGTGATGTGGGGACAAGAAGGCTGCCAGCCAGAAGCAAGCACTCCTAGAGGAAGCTTGGGGAGGTAAATATTCAGACCACACTCTCCTTCCTCCTTCAGATGCCTTGCTAATACCATCCATTGTTCAAACTTGACAGATAACCAGAGGCCACACCAGACTCCTGATATAATCCACTCAGGTAAGCCACCTGAAGTACAGAGCAGAGTGGGGAATTGGAGCTATAAGCACAAATAGAATATCTCAAGCCCAGTAGACTTCTCCATATCTTCACCAACACATTGATCAACATCATTATTTATGCTCTGTAAGCTGAGATATTATACATATATTTTAATGTGAGTGGGCTGTGAATATTGTGAATTAAGAGATAATTGTACATATTTTTGTGTATCTACCCCAACCTTCCTCTATTTTATGTATATATATATGTGTGTGTATATATATTTTTTTACTTTTTACTTTGAAATGATTTCAAGTTTCAGAGTTGTTACAAAGCCAATGTAAAAATAGAGTTTCTATATCACTTTGACCCATATATGAAAACCTTTAATTTTTTAGCACACTTACTTTATCATTACCATTTTCTCTCTCTATCTCTCTATCTCCCCCCCCCATGTATGTGTGTATATTATCTATCTATTGGTCTACCTAACCTGTGTAAATCTACACAAATTGTAGATTTACAATTATCTCATTGCATATGGTTAACTACTTGTGAATGAGATAAAAACATGATATGCTTTAGTGAGTATTTTCTGAAAACACATGCTTTTTTTCACTTAATTATAGCACAAAATTAGGAAATTAACATTATCCCGTTATTATCATCTAATACTCAGACCCCAGTCAAATTTGTCCTGTTATCTACACATGATCATCCTTATATTTCATTGTGATTTCTCGTTAGTCTCCTTCAATCTTGAATAGTTCTTCAGCCTTTCCTTGTCTTTCATGACTGTATTAGTCAGGGTTCTCTAGAGAAACTGAACCATATAAATACAGGCATATCTTGGATATTGCAGGTTTGGTTCTTGATCCCCACAATAAAGTGAATATTGCAATAAAGTGAGTTACACAATTTTTTGTTTCCTAGTGCACATGAAAGTTATATTTACACTCTACTACAATAGTGCAATAGCATTATGTCTACAAAAACAATGTACATTGACTGGGCATGGTGACTCGTGCCTATAATCCCAGTGCTTTGGGAGGTCAATGCAAGAGTGTTGCTTGAGCCCAAGAGATGGAGATCATCCCAGGCAACACAGCGAGACCTCATCCCTACCAAAAAAAAAAAAAAAAACAAAATTAGCCAGGCCTGGTGGCACATGCCTGTAGTCCCAGCTGCTTACTTGGGAGGTTGAAGCCAGAAGGATCGCCTGAGCCTAGGAGGTCAAGGCTGTGGTAAACTATTACAACACTCCAACCTGGGTCATAGAGTGAGACCCAGACTTTAAAAAAAAAAAAGAGTACATATCGTAATTAAAATATACTATATCATTTTTAAAATGGTAACAATCTTCTGAACCTTCAGTGAGTCTTAATCTTTTTGCTTATGATGAATCTTGCTTCAATGTTGATGTCTGCTGACTGATAAAGGTGGTGTTTGCTGAAGTCTGGGGTGCTGTGGCAATTTCTTAAAATAAGAAACAATGAGGTCTGCAGGATCAATTGACAGTTCCTTTCATGAAGAATTTCTCTGTAGCATGTGATACCATTTTAAAGCAATTGTCCCACAGTAGAAGTTCTTTCAGTATTGGAGTCAGTCCTCTAAGTTTATGTAATATACTAAATCTTTTTTAACCATTTGAACAATGTTCTACTTCACCAGGAGTAGATTCTATGAATCAACTGCTTTCTTTGCTCATCCGTAAGAAACAATTCCTTATCCCTTAAAGTTTTATCTTAATATTGCAGCAATTTAGTAACATTGCTAGGTTCCACCTCTAATCTAGTGTTTGCTATTTCCACCACGTCTGCAGTTACTTTCTTCACTGAAGTCTTGAATCCCTCAAAGTCATCCATGAGGGTAGGAATTAACTTCTTCGGAACTCCTGTTAATTTGAATAATTTGGCCTCCTCTCATAAATCATGATAGAAAGGCCTAAGGAGAGGGAGAGAGTTGGAGAATGGTTAGTTAGTGAAGCAGTCAAAACATACACAACATGTATTAAGTTCACCATCTTATATGGGCATGGTTCCTGAAACACTTTCACCCCCCAAAATTACAATAGTAGCATCAAAGACATCAATTATAGGTCACTATAACATCTATTAATAATGACAAAGTTTGAAATTCTACAAGAATTGCCAAAATGTGGCACAGAGACACCAAGTTAGCACATGCTGTTAGAAAAATGGCACCAATAGACATGCTGTATGTAGGGTTGCCACACACCTTTAACTTGTAAAATAAATTAAGATCTGTGAAGTGCAATAATGCAAAGTGCAAAAAAAAAAGGTGTGCTGGAAAATATAGAAAGAAATGTAAAGTATTGATTCACGTGATTTTGAAGCTGAGAAGTCCCACAGTCTGGCATCTGCTAGTTGGAGTTCTAGGAAAGCCAATGGTATAGCTGAAAGATCTGCTAGCTGGAGAATTGATGGTGTAGATTATGGTCCAAGTCTGAAGGCTGAGAATCAGGAGCACCAAGGGCAGGAAAAGATTTATGTGTTAGTTCAAGCAGTCAGACAGGAAGAGGAAAAATCTAAACTTCCTCCATTATTTTACTCTTTTCAGGCCTTTATTTGATTGGGTGATGCCCACCAAGGGAGAAACATCAACTTTGCTTGATCCAACAATCCATTTGCTAATTTCTCATGGAAACACCCTAACAGAAACACCAAGAAATAAAGTTACATTAGACATCTGGGCATCCTATGGCCCGGTCAAGTTGACACATAAAATTAACTATCACAATGACCTGAACATTTCGGAGAGTACTAGCCAGTTACTTGTGTCCCTTAACTTGAGTTTATCTGGCATTTTCTCATGATATATGCAGTCATTTTCAGTAGGGTTACCTCAAAAATAATGCTTTGTTTATTTTATTACATCACGTCAAGATGTATGCTATGTCGATTATCATTATTCCATTGTTGGAATAATGGTGTCCCATTACTGATATTGTGACTTGTTATTACTTGTATGTAACATGACTTTTTCTAGACTTCTTCATTATAAAGCTAATTAATAAATATTTGTGCTTATTATATTAGTAATCAATTAAATATCTTGTGGAAAGATGTTTTGAGATTTTCACTAAACAGTAAAACCTGTCCCTCCCTCCCTCCTTTTCTTCTTTCCTTCTTTGCTCCCTCCCTCTCTTCCTTATATGCTGTGTTAATCAGGGTTTGAGCAGAGAAGCATGAAAACTAGGAGCTATGTATACATAATAAAGGATTTATTATAGGAATATCACCTGATAAATGGCGGGCACTGGTTACACAGACTTGTGAGACTTTTATTCCTATGTCTGGAGTTGGATTCTGAATTTCACAGGACAGACCAGTAGGAAGGGCCATGGACATAAAGTCAGGGAAGTCAGGATCAGCTGGAGTCTGTGATGATAAAGTGGAGCCCACTTGATCTCTCATCACCTCTAAGCTTTCAATTTAGAGTTTGGGGTGTTCCGTAGAAGCCAGTACCCTGCACCATGGAGCTAAACTTGCACCTGCTCAGGTACCAAGTGGCTGAGACCAAAGATCTTGTACAAGTTGGTGACCTACAGACTTGGTTGCTAACATCCTGACAACAAGGTGAGCCAATAATGTGAGTGGACTGCAGCAGCATCTTGTTCTTCATGCTGACCTTCTAAGCATAAAGGAATACTGCTGCTCATTCACTTCTTTCTTCCCAATCTTGTGCAAATAAGAACTTCTGGCTCATGCTAACTCAGAATTGGGCAGAGAAGAGAATTCTGGGAAATGTAGTTACAGATTAGCCAAGTTAACACAATTCAAATCCACCATGGCAATTTTTAACAGTATAATTTGGTAAATTTCTATATTACTTAAAAGGTTTACTATCTGTTACAATTATTATTTATTTTGATGCTCAAATTATTCCTGATTTGTCCAATGGAAAACTCTCATACTGACTCCTGTATTTTTGTTGACATTTTCCTATCATTCTTTGAGTATTATCTTACCTTCTGACACAAAAAGATGTTCCAGCCTCATCTTATATTTTCTGTGCCATAATCCCAGGAAGAGCCCTTTCTCCAAAGAGTTTTAGTTTCTTTTAGTATATAATGGCATTTAGACACTGAGATCTGGAAGCTACTTGTTCTTTTAGCTATTTGGTATCACTGCTTATAGACTGTCAGTAAGTAAATCTAGGAAACACAAGAGAAAAGAAAAGCCTTCTTTACCTATTTTCTTGCTAGATTGTTAGTCTTATTTTGTATTGAATTTTAGAAGCTCTTTATATATTAGGGAAATTCGCTCTTTGTAATATGAAATATATTTTTCTTGGATTAGTATTTGTATGTAGTGTTCTATGATAGCTGGATTGTTTTGATTTTCTCTCTCTCCTGGGACCAGTTTTGGTAATATACATGCTGGTTGGACATGCATGTAGTAGAAATCTTTATTCTGCTGATCATGAATGCCAGCCATTTGAAATCTCATGACATCTAAAAATGGTTGAAGGAAGGAATATTCTTGAAAATGCATTTAGAAATGCCTTCGTGACCACTCTCTTTATCTGAAGGCCTGTCTTTAAGGCAGAGTTTATGATATGTAGGAAGAAAATATCTTAAGACAAGTTTTCATGGAGGATAAATTGAAGGTGTTTAGTTATTTTCAGTGGTGATTCTGCCAATTGTTAAAAAAGGTGCTGCTCTAGGTCTCGTTCCATTGATTTGACCTTGATTTTTTTCTTCATACATGTCTTGGTTCTATAGTTACTTCACTCAATTATATTTATTCATTCTGACATTAATTAGTTCCCAAAATGAATATAGATCCCAACTAGCTTTTGGAAATGCTGGAAAAGTGACTGAAAATATGGCCCTTGTATTCAGTGCTTATTGTTGTGTTTGAAGAGCTAAAATAAAACCATACAAATAACTAAAAAGTAATAACCCTGCATCACAAATAAACATAAAGTATCTAAGACAGACTGGAATCCAAGTTGATATGAAATACTAGATTTGTTTATTCAAAAAGCCTTCAGAATTTTTTTTTTTTTTTTTGAGTTGGAGTCTCACTCCGTCGCCCAGGCTGGAGGGCAGTGTCACACTCATGGCCACCCCAGCATTGACCTGCTGGACTCTGGCAATCTTTCGCCTCAGTCTTTCAAATAGCCAGAACTACAGGTGCGCGCTACTGCTCCCGGCTAATTTTTTTGCTTTATTGTAGAGACTTAGTCTTGCCAAGTTGCCTGAGCTGGTCTTGACTCTGTGGACTCAGGCAATCCACTCTCCTTGGCCTCCCAAAGTGCTAGGATTACAGGCTGAGCCACTGAGCCCGGCCCAGAATTTTTTCATGCATCTTAGGCCTATTAAACAGATAGATAGATAGATAGACAGACAGACAGCAAAGTTTGTGATTTTTTGTGCCTCAGAATTTAAGGCAGAAAAATGAGATAGCTAGTAAAAAAATTTGAGAATAGTTTGAGAGCTAAAACCACATGCCACAGAAAGTTAGATGTAGAATAAATGGAAGCTCATTTGAACTCGATTCTTCATGCTATTTTTAATCTCCCAAAATTTGCTCTCCTGGCTTATTCCAAATCAGAAGACTGAGTGCTACTCACTTGTCAAGACTCTGAACCTCACCTCCTGAGGAAGCCTGTGCAAATCCTGTCACTAGTCAATTATTAATAATAATTCTGTCTATTATGTTCAACTTTCCCGTATATTTCTATAATATCATTTCTGTGAGAATATATTTCACTTAACGTGTTTTCATAATAGTATCTTCTACAAGACTAACTTAGCAGAGGACAGGCAATATGTCTTATTTATCTTTATGTCTTCAGTGCTACGTATAGTGCCTGGCAAATGATAGGTGCTCAATAAATGTTTATATTATTAATAATAATAATAAAATAAAATTTAAAACATAGACAATAGTAAAATAGAAAAAAATAATAACAAGTGAGTGAATGAGCATATTAGTTTCCCATTTCCAATATTATTGGCCTTGGAGTAGTAAAAAGAGAACATCGTGCCAATCTAACCGTTTAATCCAAATGGATCTCCTCATCCTAACTATCAGTGCAGTGGTGAATCTGTTCATCTTGGTTTTGTTAATCTGGTTCATTTGTTGGCATGGAAAGTATGGAAAGATGAGTTTCAGATGCTGTTTTTATGCCATCTATCAGACATCTCCTGTCCCATGCCATGTACAGACACATTCTGTTCACCAGCTGCTGATTTCTGTTTGTTCTCATCATGTTGTTTTCCGGGCCAATGGTGATGGTGCTGCTGCTACTGGCCTCTTTCTGCTAAATGCCCCCTAATCACATCAGACAGATATAAAATGTGTTATCTACACTTCCTTATGTCCTTCTCTGTTTTTTTTTTTCCTTTGAGAGATAATAGGGAAAAAGGAATATGCTTGCCAATGCATGCTTTGTAAACTTTCCTGGTTCTCATGATTTAACCCTTAGTCCCTATATGAAGAAGATTAGGTATTCCTCAGAGACATCACCAGAATTTGGAATTATAGCTAGTGCTTGGAACAGACTTTTAAAAAATTACACAGGAGATTTAAATTTTCATATATTTGCATATTGGGGTCACAAGGTTCAGGTCTAAGCCTATAAAGGTGAATGCACTACAATTAATTAATTATTGCAGCCACTATATTCACATTCTAATTTGCTGATAAGGAAAGGCAAAATAAAATAGCAGAAAATTTAGAAATGTTATCTGTCATGTTAGCTATAACCTGGCTTATGGGGGGGTGGCCTCACGAGATTCTCTTGACATTAATTTTCTCCCCTTGAATTATTAAAATTCTTGCCTCTCAAAATCTACCTGTAATTTCTACTACCTCGACCAATATAAACTTTGAGTAGACATGACCTCTCTCAGCATCTTCCATGAACTGTAATTCCCCTGTACCTTCTAGGCAGTGAAGAAAGAATATATATAGAAATTCCTCATTCAAATACTAATATAGTCTGGAGGAGGAGGCTGGGGGGCAGAAAGACACTTGGATTTTATACTCTATTCTTGTCTCTATTTTAAGGCTAAATCATTGTTGGAATTGGCTCTCTGACCATACATTCATCCATTTAAAAAATATATTACTCTTACTAAGAATTTAGCAGTCAATAAGCACCAAGGTTAGGTAGAGAAAGGACACGATGCCTTCACTGAACAGCTGCAGCCTCAAGAGAGAGGCATATATGCAAACCAATTTTTATTGCCTTCTATGGAGTTCAACTTTTTTTTTTTTAATTTAAAGATGTGGGGTACAATTCAGGGTTAGTTATACAAACGTTGATTATACAGGTACCCTTGTTGATGAGGTGTGCCCCTCCCTCTCCTAGCAGTTTCCCTCAACAGCTAATCCCACCCCGCCTCCCCTGGCAGTATCCCTCTACCACCAATCCCTTTCTTATAGTATTATGATAATTGTTCAAGGTCTGCTTATGAGTGAGAACGTATGGTACTGTGTTCTTTGTTTCTGTGATAGATCACTGTGTATGATCCACTCTAAATTCATATATGTTGTTGTGAAGTCCATATGTTTGTCCTTCTTTATGGCTGCATAATATTCCATTGTGTATATGTACCACATTTTTTCAATTCAGTTCAACTTCGATGGGAGGCATAGTTGTTTCCATTTTTTTGCTATTGTTAATACAGCTGCAACAAACATTCCTGTGCAGGTGTCTTTTTTGTAGAATGATGTGAGTTCCTCTGGGTATATTTCCAATAGGGTATTGCTGGGCCACATGGAAGGTCAATTTCTAGTTCTTTCAGACATCGCCACACTGTCTTCCAGAGAAGTTGCATTAGTTTGCATTCCCATCAGCAGTGTAGAAAAGTTCCTTTTTCTCTGCATCCTTGCCAACATCTGTTGTTGTTTCTTTTATTAATAATGGCCATTCTTACTGGGGTTAGGTGGTATCTCAATGTGGTTTTGATTTGCATTGCTCTGATGATTAGTGAGGCTGAGAACTTTTTCATGTGTCTGTAGGTTGCCCATATATCTTCTTTTGAGAAGTGTCTATTCATGTCTTTTGCCCACTTTGTAATGGGGCTGTTTGTTTTTTTCCTTTTGGCACGTTTGAGTTCCTTGTAGATCCCAGATGTTAGGCCTTTGTCAGATATACAGTTGGCAAATATTTTTTTCTCATTCTCTGGGCTGTCTCCCTGTTCTTTTGTTGGTTTCTTTTGCTTTGCAGAAGCCGGTCAGTTTGATGAGGTCTATCTTATTTCTTATGGTATGAGTACTTAGGGTTCTGATCAGAAATTGGTTGCCAGTTTCGATTTCCAATAGGGTGTCTCCTGTGTTTTCTAAGATTCTTATAGTCTGAGGTTTTACGTTTAGGTCTTTGATCCATTTAGAGTTAGTTTTTGTGTATGGTGATAGGCAGGGGTCCTGTTTCAATCTTCTGCATGTGATCAGCCAGTTTTCCCAGCACCATTTACTGAATAGGTTCTCCTCTCCCCAGTGGTTGTTGTCGTAGGCTTTGTCAAAGATGAGTAGGTTGAGAAATTGAAACTTTGCTTTTGGAATTTCTATCCTGTTCCATTGGTCTATGTTCCTGTTCTTGTATCAATACCAGGCTGTTTTGATTACTGTAGCCTTATAGTAAAGTTTGAAGACTGGAAGTGTGATATCTCCAGCTTTGATTCTTTTGCTAAAGATTGTTTTGGCTATCCATGGTTGTTTATGTTTCCATATGAATTTCTGTATTGTCTTTTCCAGGTCTGAGAAGAATGATGTTGGTAATTTAATGAGTATTACATTGAATCTGTAGATTGCCTTTGATAGGATGGACATTTTAACAATGTTAATTCTTCCTATCCATGAGCATGGAATAATTTTCCATTTGTTTGTGTCTTCTTGGATTTCTTTGAGCAGTGTTTTGTTGTTCTCATTGCAAAGATCTTTCACATCTCTGGTTAGGAAGATGCCGAAGTATTTCATTTTTTGTGTGTCTACTGTGAATGAGATTGTGCTTTTTAATTTGGGTCTCTGCCTGCTTGTTGTTGGTGTATAGGAATGCAACTGCCTTTGGCACATTTATTTTGTACCCTGAGACTTTGTCAAAGTCCTTTATCAGTGCAAGCAGGTTTTTGACAGATTCTTTTGGATTTTCAAGATATAGGATCATATCATCAACAAAGAGGGATAACTTGACTTCCTCTTTTCCTATTTGATTACCCCTGATTTTCTTCTCTTGTCTAATTGCTCTAGCTAGGACTTCCAACGCAATGTTGAATAAGAGGGGTGAGAGTGGGCAGCCTTGTCTTATTCCAGTTTTCAGAGGAAA
>CAUYQG010123624.1:0-11378 GCA_963574415.1 Tarsius wallacei | reverse complement strand
CCCGGCTAATTTTTTGATTTATTGTAGAGATGAGGTCTCACCAAGTTGCCCAGGCGGGTCTCGAACCCACGGGCTCAGGCAATCCACTCACCTCAGCCTCCCAAGGCGCGGGATTACAGGCTGAGCCACCGAGCCCGGCTTAAGTCCCTCTTCTATGTCTGTAATCATAGAGGCTGTCATGGGGGGCCTTGTGTTGGGGTGTGATATCTCTAGCTGCTCTTACCTTGAGCATCACCTCTTGAGTTTTGGGGCATCCAGTTATGGTTTTCTACGAAGGATCATCTTAAAATAATGACTTGATGACCAATCACATTTGTATAATAAACATGGAGGTAGCAATTTCTATTCTTACAATTTCTTTTTTTTTTTTTTTTTTGAGTTGGAGTCTCACTCTGTCACCTAAGCTGGAGGGCAGTGGCATGCTCACGGCCACCACAGCCCCGACCTGCTGGGCTCAGGCGATCCTTTCACCTCAGTCTTCCAAGTAGCTGCAACTACAGGCACACGCCACCACGCCCGGCTAACTTTTTATTTATTGTAGAGGCTGGTCTCGAACCTGCGGGCTGGGGCAATCCTCTCACCTCGGCCTCCCAAAGTGCTGGGATTATAGGCGTGAGCCACCACGCCTGGCCTTATTCTTACAATTTTTATCATTATTTTTTCCTACTTATTTTTATTTATTTTTAAATGTTAGATTTGTTGTACACATGCATATTCATTACATGGACATATTGTTTAGTGATGGGGATTGGGTCTCGGGTGGTCCATTGCCCAGATAGTGAACACTGTGCCCCATAGATGGTTTCTCAACACTACCTCCTCTCCCCCCTTATTGACCCCAATGTCTATTATTTCCATCTTTGTGACCGTTTAGCTCCCACATATGAGTGAGAACATGCGGTGTTTGGTTTTCTGTTTCTGAGACAGTTTACTTAGGATGATCTCCAGCTTCATCCATGTTGCTGAAAAGGACATGATTTCATTGTTTTTTATGGCTGCAAGTAAGTTTATTTTAAAACGTGGAGACAGGGACTTGCTATGTTGCCCAGGCTGGTCTTGGACTCCAGGCCTCATGCAGTCCTCCTACTTCAGTCTCAAACGGTCAACCCAAGTTTTTATCTGGAAGTTTTGAGAAGGTTGCATCACGATTTATGGAAGAAATGTCTTGAGTTATGGCAAACAGGTGATTGGGTCTTGCACCATGACAACGCATCTGTCCACACCACGCTGAGTGTTCAGCAGTTTTTTTGTTGTTGTTAATTTTTGTTTTTTGTTTTTTTTTTTTGAGTTGGAGTCTCACTCTGTCGCCCAGGCTAGAGTGCAGTGGCATGCTCATGGCCACCCCAGTGTCAACCCGCTGGGCTCAGGCGATCCTTCTGTTCAGCAGTTTTTGACCAAAAACGTCATGACACCCATGCCCCAGCCTCCCTATTAACCTGATCTCATCCTAAGCGACTTTTTTTGTGTTTTCCCAGATGAAAAAAGTCCTTGAGGGGAAATGTTTTGCCAATGTGGAAGAGGTGAAACAAAAAACAGCAGAAACACTAACAGGCATCAAAATTGACAAGTTCAAAACTGTTTTGAGCAGTGGAAAAAGCATCTCAATAGGTGTATTGTATCAAATGGAGAGTACTTTGAAGGTGACTGAAGTTTAATCGTGTAAGAATAAATACACAATTTTTTTTTTCGTTGGAGTCTCACTCTGTCTTCCAGGCTAGAGTGCAGTGGCACAGTCATGGCCACAGCAGCCTCGACCTGCTGGGTTCAGGTTATCCTTCCACCTCAGCCTTCCAAGTAGCTGGAACCACAGGTGCGTGCCATCATGCCTGGCTAATTTTTTTGGTTTATTGTAGAGACGAGGTCTTGTCAAGTTGCCCAGGCTGGTCCCAAACCCCTGGGCTTAGGCAATTCTCTTGCCTCCACCTCTCAAAGTGCTGGGATTATGGACGTGAGCCACCATGCCCGGCCAAGAATAAATACATAGTTTTTTATAAATAAATTCGGTTTCATTTTGGGTCCCACCTCATACAAGTACATACGCTCACACACACATACAACACATGGGGCAAGGGTGGAGAGAAGATTCTCCAATAATAGAGAGAGAGGAATTAAGGAGTGAGCCGTCACGGTCTATGATGAATTAGCCATGTAGTCATTGTAAGAAGTAAGATGTTTTCTTGCTGCATTCTCTGTCTCAGTGTCCTTTCAGCACCTTCATTTCTGGCCCTGCAGCTGCCCAGGGATGGCAGGGCCCTGAGGACAAAATGCAGTCACCCAACTCGCCCTGCCAGGTGCCGAGCTCAGGCACCATACCAGCAAGACTCGGAGTGGCCTTTAGGGAGCTCAGAGCATAGCACAAAGCACAGGCCAGGAACTGCAATAGCACATTCCAGGATTCCATTTGGATCTGCCCCGGTACCACGATCTCAGGGCGGGAGGTCACTTTGTCCCATGGGGACAGCAAAGCTTCATCATTCCAAGCAGTTTTGAAAGAAACTCCCAGACGGGTGCAGGGAGATGGGGGTGGGCTGAGACCTTGAGATGTGAGACAGATCAGGGGGTAGGTGTGGGAGGGGACTCGGGGTACATTTGGTGCCTGGCATGATGGCCCACTGCTCCTAGAGTCTTTCTGGAGGAGATGGAAGCAGAAGGCAGAGGAGGACACTTGCAGGTGATGCCCTGTCTAATTAGGGGAGATGCTGTCTTTGAGGGGAAACTCAATCCCCTGGAACTCATTAGCAAGGAATGTCACAAACATTTAGAACAAGAGGTTCTGGCAACCACAGCCAGTGTGAAAAAGGCAAAAAGCCAAATCTTCTAGTAGAATCTTAAAATAGTTTACCTGAATTGCAAGAGCTGTGAATTTCAGTTCACTTCAGAGACTCAGAAATCCCAGAAGACGAAAGCATCATCTCCACTAAAAACAGACAGTTTGTAGCCTGGAAGAAAAATCACAATGTTCTGCAATTTAAGCAAGCAATTTAAGCAGCGTCTTTGGAAAGAAAGTGAGGCCATTGCCTCTTCTTTAATGGCATAATGATGCATAATGTTAAGGGTGCAGCAATCTGGCAGGGCATGGTGGCTCACACCTGTAATCCCAGCACTTTGAGAGGCTGAGGTCAGAGGATTGCTTGAGCCCATGTGTTCAAGACCAACTTGGGCAACATAGCAAGCCCTTGTCTCTATAAAAAAAAAATTAAAAATTAGCTGGGCGTGGTGGTGTGCCCTGTAGTCTCAGCTAAAAGGGAGACTGAGGCAGGAGGATCACTTGAGCCCAGGAGTTTGAGGCTGCAGGAAGCCACGATTGTGCCACTGCGCTCCAGCCTGGGAGACAGAATGAGACCTCGACTCAACAAACAAACAAACAAACAAACAATGCAGCAATCTGGATCATTGGAGTATTTCTTTTCTTTTCTTTTTTTTTGAGTTAGAGTCTCACTCTATGGCCCAGGCTGTAGTGCAGTGGCACGCTCACAGCCATCCCAGCATCAACCTGCTGGGCTTCAGCGATCCTTCCGCCTCAGTCTTCCAAGTAGCCAGAACTACAGGCAAGTACTTGAATGTCAATCAACAGGCAGTTGGTGAGAAAAGTCACAGCCACACGATGGAAAAGCAGGAAAATCCCAGGAAAAAGGAGACACTGGAGTCAAAAGATGCCCGTGGTGAATCATTAAATGAAGAAAGTAAGCTGCAGAACAGTTGGTAAATTCTCGTTCAATTTTTGTTCAAGAAAAAACAGCATTCCTGTTGGCACTTGTGTGCACGGGCATACAAATGTGTGTACTAAAACTCTGAAAGTGTACACATGAAATTACTGTTTGTGATTGTTTCTGAAAGTGTGAAGAATGGATATTCGCTGCTTAAATACAGTATTCTTCTGTACTGGAGACTTCAGACTTTTTGGGTAATAATTATTTTTGGTAATTAAAAATTGAGAATACACATTTTGGCTGGGTACAGTGACTCACGCCTGTAATCTTAGCCCTTTGGGAGGCCAAGGTGGGAGGACTACTTGAGTCCAGGAGTTTGAAACCAGCCTGGGCAACATAGTGAAACCTCGTCTCTACAAAAATAAAAAAATTAGCTGGGGGTGGTGGCATGTGTCTGTAGTCCCAGCTATTTGGGAGGCTGAGGCAGAAGGATCATCTGAGCCCAGGAGGTCGAGGCTGCGGTGAGATGTGATTGTGCCACCGCACTTTAGCATGGGCGACAGAGTGAGACTCTGACGAGAGAGAGAGAGAGAGAGAGACAGAGAGAGAGAGACAGAGAGAGAGAGACAGAGAGACAGAGAGAGAGAGACAGAGAGAGAGAGAGAGAATACATTTTTTTTAAAAGTCAGTGTTTTCAAAGATATCAAAGAGTGTGTTTTCAAAGTTTCCCAGGGAAACTTATTTTGAACTGTTAAATTTAATGAGTATAGGCTGAGGCCTTGGAAAAAAACACGTCTATAAAAATCAAGGTTATTTTTGCTCAGATCCTTAGTACAGAACTGTTCTGTGTGTTTGGAAGCAAAGTAACTCTGCTCTCATATTTAAAATATGTGCTACCTGTCTGAATTACATCAGAAGCACATTCATATTTGTTTTTATGTAAGGGGCTTGAGCTCATGTTTTCAGGAATTTGAGGTTTTTTGTCAGGGAGGGGAGTCAGGGTCTCTGTTGCCCAGGCTGGAATGCAGTGGCGCATATCAGTCTCTACCTCCTGGGCTCAGGTGATCCTTTCAATCTTTCTGACTCAGCCTCTCTAGTAGCTGGGATTACAGGCATGCGTCACCATGCCTGGCTAATTTTCTGATTTTTTTTGTAGAGATGGGGTCTCACTATGTTGCCCAAGCTGGTCTCCTACTCCTGGGCTCAAGCAATCCTCTCGTCTTGGGTTCCCAAAGTGCTTTGATTGCAGGCATGAGCCACTGTGCCCATCTGGAACTTAGAACTTGTGTTTGTGAATACGACCTTGCATAAACATAACAATCATGATATTTGCTCATAGTTGGAGAGAAAACACCTTTATTTGAACTACTGCTCATTCTTAAAATGCTTTAAAATTCAGAGTACTAGTTACCCAAATATGCTGTCTGGAATTGACTTTACTTCTGATATTGTTTTTTCTTTATGTTTTGCAGGTTTTTTAAAAAAAATAATGGATTTCCTGTTTTACTTTTTGAGGGAAAGAAAAGCAGGTAACAAGGATAAGAAGGCTATATACCTAAATATAAGTGGAGATAAATAACGTGTCTTTAAAAATCCTTTTCTCTCTCCACAAAGGTAGGGGAAGTTTGAGTTTGCTGCACAGCATAATTGATGAAGGTCAGTGGATTCATGAAACTTCTTCTTGAGGCTTTAAAGATACCAGCAGAAAAAAAAAAAACATTTCATGCTAAGAAAGTAGGTTTGTAAAATTTATGATAGCCATTCAAAAGTATCTTTGGAGTCTTTGATACTTTATTTTTCTTTGGCTTGAATTTTATTTTCCTGCTTGAAGATAATTGAGAAAATATATGTACTCCCAAATTGTGAACAAGGGCTATAGCATAGTGATTGATCTTAAAACTTTTTTGGACCGAGGAGCGGTATGACTAAACATGTCTTTTTAGGTCCAACATTAGCTGGTGTGAAGGGGTCTGTTGGAAATGTGCATAAGCACATCTGTGTCTTGGCCATACCTTTTGTTCTTGGATCCATCCTTGCACTCTGTTCTCCAAATCTTCCTGGGACTGTAACCTCCCCACAGGGGAGCCATGATGGGAGCGGCTCACGGGAGAGCAGGAAGCACCATATGGTGACTTGGAAAGTTCGTGGCAGGGTGGGTAAAGAAGTTTCTACTTGAGGTCAACGGTGCAACAAGCTTGCAGGCCCATTGGCAAGGGCCTTAGAAGACAGCTGTCCCTGCTGCTGCTGCCAAGGGTCTGTATGGGCTCATAATAAATTCTAACATGGATTTTTCTTGGAACATGTAGCTCTGAGATTCCTGATGAAGTTGTCAATGCAGCCATCTCCTCCTCAGCCAGATTGAACAGCTGAGCCTGAAGATGAAAACAGGAGGCCCGTTTTCAACTAAGAATTACCCAGAAGGTCTAGGTGCCTGCTCCAAGGAAATAGCTGGAATGTGTTAGCTTTGGAGAGAGAAGCTATTACCTTAGTTATCTATCTATCTACCTACCTATCTATCATCAATCATTTAGCTATCTTATGATAGTATTTCCTCAATTTGGGCCAGACGTGGTAGCTCATGCCTGTAATACCAGGACTTTTGGTGGCTGAGGTGGGAGGATTGCTTGAGCCCAGAAATTCAAGACCAGCTTGAGGCACAAAGCAAGATCTCATCTTTATAAAAAATTAAAAAAGTAAATTAGTTGGGTGTGATGGTACATGTAGTCTCAGCTAATCAGGAGGCTGAGTAGGAAGGATCACCTGAGACCAGGAGTTAGAGGCTACGGTGAGTTGTGGTAGTGCCACTACACTCCAGCCTGGGCGACAGGGAGACTCTGACTCAAAAAAGAAAAGAAAAGAAAAAAGAAAGAAAGAAAGAAAGAAAGAGTTATTTTATTCTGAAAAGAAAATATTGAAATGGCACTATTTTTAAGAAATAACACCCACAGAGATGCTGAAAGTAAAATGACATAGATGAGCACAGAAATTGGAAATCTTTCACAGTTAAAATGCTGAGTCCTCATAAGTGCCCTGGGAGAGCCAATCAGTCAAAAGACTTGCAGAGCATTCAGTATTCCTGGCAGGTGGGACGATGAGGCTGGGAGAAGTAAGTCATCCAGACCCCTCTCTCTATCGCAGAAGTTTCCTTTTGAAGTGCAACCCTTCTTTCTAGTGAAAGAACAAATCATATAAAACCTCTAATTCCCCACCTTCCTCTCCTTTGCCCCCAGCTGAAGAAGATGGCCTGTTTTCTAGGCTTTTGTAAGCAGTTGTTTTAAAGCTTTACAGGGTCTTTGTGAGGCTAATAAAGCAGGCATTTATCTCAGAAAGGATCCCATTTCTCACTCCTGGCAGGGCCAAAGAAGCATAATCTGAAAGGGTTTGGGGGTTGTCCTACTCCCTTTCATGCTGCTATAACAGAATATCACAGACTAGGTAATTTACAATGAAAAGAATTTATGTCTAACAGTTTGGGAGACTGCAAGTCGTGGCGTTCTTAGGAAACTGTTTGCATCCCTCTGGATGGTTTTGGCTCTGTTGCTCCTCACTGAGGCTGAGCTTGGATGCCTGTGCGATTTACCAGTTGGCACCATCCTGATGACTGGAAGGAAAAGAGACTTGCAGATGAGATGTGGTGCCTATGGGAGACAACTTGCATCAGTAATGAGCTTGGTGGACAGTGGGTATGCAGCAAACTAGAATCTCTTTCTGCTTCTTTAAAGTTAGACTGTTCTTCTAACACTGAAGGGCATCTCCTACGTAGAAAATTTCAGCAGGGGAACGTACTTTTGGGCAAGGGCTGTGTTGTCTCTGGCGCAACTTTCTGGACCCAGACTTTTTTAGTGTTTTCTCCCTTGGGCTGTGGAGGTAGTCCTTCTACCTTGCAATTCCCTTTATTTGTTTATTTACCTGTTTATTTTTGAGTCAGGGTCTTACTCTGCAACCCAGTCTGGAGTACAGTGGCACAATCATGGCTCACCGCAGCCTCGACCTCCTGAGTTCTGGCGATCCTCCCTCCTTAGCTTCCCAAGTAGCTGGGACTACAGGTATGTGCCACCATGCCCAACTAATTTTTAAAAAAATTTTTTGTAGAGACAAGGCCTTGCTGTGTTGCCTAGGCTGATCTTGAACTCCTAAATTCAAACCATCCTCCTGCCTTGGCCTTCCAAAGTGCTGGAATTACAGGCATGAGCCACCGTGCCTGGACTGCAATCCCTTTTGGTTGTCTAAACCCTTCAGGAAAAATCTTATTCAACTTCACGTGGTGTGGAGAATGAAGGAGAGGGGCTGAGCAGGCAGGTTGCTCAGGCCTCTGTCATCCTCTTCTTTGTCGGTGTCCCCTAAGTTAGGACATGGATTCTTGAGAGAATCCCTGAGGAGGCAGAGGGAGGGGCAGTCAAAGACGGATGAGGGCAGCCCCTGGAGGATGACTGGATTTCCTGTTTGGAGTGGAGCCATTCAAGACCTTTTTGTTGACTAAGACTGGAGCCCAACAAGTCAATTAGTAACTGTAAATAACGTACAATGCTGAGCAAACTGCTGAAATGGACTTCAGAGTCATCAATCTGAACTCTCAGAGAGGGAAATGAGGTGTCGATACATGATTGACAGAGCAAGTCATTGAAGAGCATCTTAACGAATGGACCTCAGGTTTGATGATGGGATAATGAGCTTGGCTGACAGTAGGCATAAAGCAAACTAGGTATGCTTCTTTTAAGTATTTGGGGCCGCCATAAACACCAGTCTCGGGAAAATCAGCTAGTTTTCTATCCATGGATTGCAGTTCTATTGGCTCCCATTTCTTTCCTAGGGAAATCATATATCAAGTGGTAATTAACAGCTCAGTGTCAAGTCAGGAGGAAGTATTGAGCTGAAGAAAGCACTTTTCTCAATTGCTACCAGCTTTGGAAATTGAAATTGACATTAAGCCTTCCAATTCTCTGGAAGAAATAAATGGAAATCGATAAAAGGAGGTTATCGGGACTTCACAGAAAAATTGGTAGGGAAAGAACAACTAGAAATGCAAATGAAAATGGTTTGAGTGGGCAAGAGGATGTCACAGAGAAGGACTAATGGCAGCATCGGACCCTTTGTGGGGGGCTGACAGAACTGGAGTTTACCATTCAGTCAGGAGGGGATGGCAGAGTGTTGAACAGAAGTCAGCTCTAACTTAAAGACTTATTGTAGAGTCTCGCCAGCTCAAGGCTGAGATCCATCAATGTCGATAACCCAGCACTGGTAGGCAGCTCTCCCACTCTCAAGTGGAGGATACCTGGAGTCCGTGTGGCGAAATTTAGTGATAAGAGAAGGTAGACTGGAGCGTTCCTGAGGTCTGTGAGGGAATTCTGCTAGTCCAGGAATGATTTGAGAGCGGTGAGGCAAGAGGAGACTGTCACTGGCAGGAATAGACCTCCTGAAACCAGGAGGGGTCTTTGGGTGAGGATTGTACAGGTGCTTAGATCTTTATTAACAGGATTTTTTTTTTAAAAGCCACTAGTTTAAGCCTGTAATCCCAGCACTCTGGGAGAACGAGGTGGAGGATTGCTTGAGACCAGGAGTTCAAGATCAGCCTGGGCAACATAGCAAGACTCCATCTCTAAAAAATAAATAAATAAAAAGTAAAAATAACTGGGTGTTGGAGTAATGAATACTCAGATCACAAGGACCAGCAGGCTCCTATTTTGCTTCTGTGCCTCTCCACATGCTGGGAGAGTCTCCCCACTTCCTTCATGAGGCAGATGCCCACTCTTCCTTCAAGGTCAAGTCAGTGAGAAGACCTTCCAGGTCTCCTAGCAGTCACCGTGATCGCTTCTCTGCAGCCTCATTAGACTTGGCACATGGATCCATCACTGTCGAGGTGATAAACACGTGTCCTCCACTGAGGCTGTGAGGAGTGAGAGCACCTCCCTGTCCCCCATCTTAACTCAGTGCCTGGTTGTCAACAAGTGACATATGATCAGCATGGCATCCTTAAAGTTCCCTAACTAGGAACAGGGAGAACTTGAAGGCTCATGAAGAGAGGGATCACAGGGCTGAGAGGTGGATCGAGGTCAGGGATGCACTGGAAGATGACCAGAGAAGAAGAGTGTGGGTCTAGATGTCCTCGTCCTTGAGATGGTCGACCCCTATAGATCAACCCCTACAGGTCAACTCCTATAAGGAGCCATTCAGAGTGATGGGTGACAGAAGGGGGTGATTGAATGTAGATTGGAAGAGCAGGGATTTTTTTTTTTTGAGTTGGAGTCTCACTCTGCTGCCCACGCTGGAGTGCGGTGGCATACTCACGGCCACCACAGCCTCAACCTGCTGGGCTCAGGCAATCCTTCTGCCTCAGCCTTCGAAGTAGCTGTAACTACAGGCATGCGCCACTACACCCAACTAATTTTTTTGATTTATTGGAGAGATGAGGTTTTGCCAAGTTGCCCAGGCTTGCCTCAAACTCGTGGGCTCAGGAAATCTTTCACCTCGGCCTCCCAAAATGCTGGGATTATAGGTGTGTGCCACTGCGCCTGGCCAGGGATTCTTATCTGTTGTGTTCACTTCTATATGTCCATTCCTGGCACATCTCAGATGCCCAGTAAACATGTCAAATGGATGAGCCACTCTGAACCTGAAGAATAAGAAGTGTAAGCTCTCCTTGGCCATGATTGCTATTGAGCTCTAGAACTGATTATGAAATCCTGTCTCTGTAGGAAGTCAGGTCTCTGAGGTAGACCCAAATTAATGAACATTTCTTGGGTTCTAAGGATGTGTGGCATTCAGAAGCAAACTACTGAGGCATTGAGGCATTGGGCATATACAATACTGTTTCCCCAAGCGGGTCACACATGAAAATTACCATAAGCAGCTTTCAAAAATGCAAGTATACAGACTCCCAACTTCTGTAATCAGAATCTCTAGGGTGACTGCAGAACCAGCTTTTATTTTTATTTTTTTAGAGAAAAACTTCCCATGCGATTTCGATCATCAGCTAAGTTGGTTGGTCAAATGTTGGCAGAGAAAAATAATCAACTAGGACATTTTAAAAAACTAGCTGATATGAATCTGTGTAAAGTGATCTTGGTTTAGTTCTTCATGGAGGCCAGGGGGACAACTTTATACTAGTAAACTGAGGCAGGGTCTGCCAGAAGTGGGCCAAAAACGCCCCCTCACGAATCTGCCCTTCACTCTGCCAAATGCTCCCCAAAAGGCAGATTAATTCTCAATACCAAGCACTCCCCTCTCCAAAAACAAATACTGCATTTCAGGGAGAGTAAGCTATCATGCAATACCCCTATATTTGTTCCCTGAGGCTGCTGTCACAAATGGCCACAGCCGGGCTCGGTGGCTCAGCCTGTAATCCCGCGCCTTGGGAGGTCGAGGGGAGTGAATTGCCTGAGCCCGCGGGTTCGAGACCCTCCTGGGCAACTTGGCGAGCCCTCATCTCTACAATAAATCAAAAAATCAGCTGGGCGTGGTAGCGCGCACCTGTAGTTCCAGCTACTTGGAAGGTTGAGGCGGAAGGATTGCCGGAGCCCAGCAGGTCGAGGCTGCGGTGGCCGGGAACGGCCACTGCACTCCAGTCTGGGCGACGGAGTGAGACTCCAACTCAAAAATAGCTGTTTTGTTTTGCCTTTTTTTTTTTTTTTAAGTTGGAGTCTCACTCTGTTGCCCAGGCTGGGATGCAGTGGCATGATCACCGCTCACCACAGCCTCAACCTTCTGGGTTCAGTTGATCCTCCCACCTCA
>CAUYQG010123622.1:0-31904 GCA_963574415.1 Tarsius wallacei | reverse complement strand
CTGGAACTACAGGCACGTGCTACCACGCCCGGCTAATTTTTGATTTATTGTAGAGATGAGGTCTTGCCACGTTGCCCAGGCGGGTCTCGAACCCACGGACTCAGGCAATCCACTCACCTCAGCCTCCCAAAGTGTTGGGATCACAGGCTGAGCCACCGAGCCTGGCTAGAACATCAATCTTTTTATTACCACTTTTTATGTCAATAATTCATTTATTATACATTATTTAACTTATACATCTATTTCTTTATTTGTCACATTTATTCCCTCATCACAGAATTCATTGTGAAAGACCATCTAAAGGTGAAAGATAGAACTTACAATCTACTTTTGAAAGATACAACTATCAGGCCAGACGCCATGGCTCATGCCTATAATCCCAGCACTTTGGAAGGCTGAGGTGAGGTGAGAGGATTGCCTGAGCCCACGGGTTTGAGACCAGCCTGGGCAACTTGGCAAGACCTCATCTCTACAATAAATTAAAAAATTAGCTGGACGTGGAGGCTTACGCCTGTAGTTCCAGCTACTAGGAAGGCTGGGGCTGAGGGATCACCTGAGCCCAGCAGGTCGGGGCTGCGAGGCGGTGAGTGTGCCACTGAACTCCAGCCTGGGTGGCAGAGTGAGATTCCAACTCCGAAAAAAAAAAGAAGATACAATTATCAGATCAAAGGAGTGCTCACTTGTTTAAGAGAAGATTATTCTGTAAAAAATAGAGAATATCAACTGAAACTTTCCCTGTTGATATTTGCTTTAAACCTTAAAAGTTAGGAAAAAGTTTAGGTACACTATATTTGCAGTAGTTTGGTGAATTTGTTTAGTCAATGTTTGTAATATATTTATTCTCTTTTTCTAAAATTAGAGCCAAAATTGTGCTATCTGTATTATAAAGGTTTGCCAACATTCTAATATTACATTGACAAAATATTGATGTTATCCGTTATATCATTTAATACCAAATCCAAGGTCAGGAAGGAAAATTATTTATGATTGAATCTCTTTCTTATTAACTCGTTTACAGAAAGACATGGTACTAAAACATGAACTGTTTTTGTACAAAATACTACTGAGCCATCATTGTTTGCCATGTATCTTTTTCTGAAAGGCAGGAAATAGCATTTAAAATAATTTCCCATTTCACATGACATTTGACATGTTGTGGGTATTTTGGCAGCAGTTTTCAAGGCAGATCCATGTGCACTTTTGATGCCTGGGTGGAAAGAGAGCACTGAAATTAGAGCTGGCTTTGGAGGCAGAATTAGAAGCATGTAGACAGACTACCAAATCTAATTAGTATGATTAGCATAAAACTATGTGGCAGGGTTGGGGGTTCATTCTTCAAACAGATTGCCCCAGTCTGAATGGGAAAATGAAAATAACAAGACTAATTAATAATTAAGGAGCCAGATCTAAACCAAGAGAAGCAAACAAAAAGAGCGTACTTTGCTTTTCTAAGGCCCACTTCTTGAGAACTCTGATCTCAAAGGTGTAGTTAACTGTGTTCAGCAGATGTGTGGGGTGTTTAGCAAATTTAACTGCATTAGCAGTTTTCCTTGCAGATTTCCATTGACATATTATTTAATTAAAATGCTACTTGCATCACTGATGATGTTAAATATTGATTCAGCTATAAGATCAATTCTGTCCATTGGTAAAATATGTTATATTAATAATGAAGGTATTTTGTGTTATATGTGGTATTTTGATTTTTTAATTAAACTTCTTTTATTCAAACATATGTTCAACAAATAGATCTATGAAGAAGTCTTAAGCTTCATTCAGTAATCTTGTTAGTAATATCTGTATTAATGTTTTGAGATTTTGCACAATCACATTTATACATCTATTATATCTAGGAAAACATATAATAAATAAAACATATAATAAATAAAACATCTAATAAAATAAGAAAATTGACAAATATTTTAATGTTATAAGACCTCCAAATTTTAGTCTAAGACTAAAATTATAAATATCAAAGATAAATTTTTAAAAATTAAATTTAAATTCTAAGCATCAATATAAATTTATGTTTCATTTTTCACTTCAGCTACATATACATGTCATAACTCTGAAGTGAAAAACAAGTCATGGATTCATTAGCTAATGTTGACATCAATCAAAATATTTAGCGTAAGAGAAAGAATATGTGAGTATAAAAATAAGAACTTTTCAGTAAAGAGAACTACAAAATTAGAAATATCATGAATTCTTGAGCACATGTATGGATGTATATACAGTATATACATGATGTTTATATATACAAATGTTTATTTTAGCTGTGTGTACTGAAAAGGCTTAGAGATAATGACAGCAAAATCAATGATGATAAAAAATAACATTTTCCATTAATAGGAAACAACTTGGAAAAAATTGCTGAGTAGATATGAGTCAAGAAATGAACAAAATAAATTAGGGATATCTATTGTGTTAGAAAACAAAGAAGTCATCACAGATTAATAGATAAAAGAAACAAACAGAAAAACACAGAAACTGACATAAAACAAACAAACAAAAAACTACAATAGAAAACAAAACAAAACCCAGAAACCTCCATGAAGGAGATCCCATTGGCCATGCTTTCTTTGTATCAAAAAGAAAGTGGCAGTTGATAAAGCACTTCAAATATATAAAAATCAAAGAGTTTATAATGATATTGAGAGAGAGAGAGCCAACACAAAAGCAAAACAACAATTAATACCAACACATTGATGGGAACTAGGACACTGATTCTTTCTCTAAAAATTGTCAACTAGACAATAATTTAACATTTAGAGGTAAAGAGAAAAAGATATTTGTAAAAAGAAATTCTACATGTAGATTGTAGAAGATGATCTAGCTAAGAAAAATCAACATTTTTGCAATATCCAATAAAGTCACTGATGCAGGTAAAATCATTAATGACTGAAACCTTGAGATAAAATGTTAATGGGAATTCAGGTATCATCATCTTGACCCACTGTTCAATCTTAGGATCACTAAAAGCAGGACAACTCAACATTTTGTGACATATTGATCTGGATAATGAAAGTGATATACACAGAATCACTTAAGAAATAATTCTTGTAAAAAAAATAAACAGTTCTTGAATCTAATCAACTCTTTAGAGTTAACTGATAGTTTGCATAAAATACAGGAGATTATGGAAGAAGTTAAATGACACTATAATAAATAAAACATATATATTTAAAATATAAAACATTCTACAAAAAATATTACTCAGTTCCTTTTTTAAAAAACTTTTCAAACAAAGTTTATTAGAGAAAGAAGGGAGAAGAGAAACAGACATGCCAGAGTTTGCATGGGCGAAAGAAACCGCCGACTCAGTTTCTTAATTAAGATTATGATAGCAGTAAAAGATGGATAGAAGAAGAGAGCTATAATTTACAAAATTAAAATACATAACAACCAATGGCAACGTGCAGGTGTTGTTTATGTCCTGATTCAAACCAAAAAATGGCATTTTAGAGACAATCAGATAAATTTAAAAGTGGTTTGGTTGTTAAATATACCAAGGTATTATCTAACTTTATTAAGTGTGGAAATGCCCAAGCAATTATGTAAATAAAAGTGCATATATTTTAAAATTACATACTGAAGCTTATGAATATACCATGATATCTGAGACTTGCTTTAAAATGCTTTAAACAAATGAAGAAATAAAATACATGATACAAGAGTAGCCAAATCTTGATATTTATTATACTTGGAAGATGCCAGCTATGAACTGAATTGTGTCCTCTCTCCCAAATTTGCACAGTCTAGCCCACAAGATGAATATATTCCAAGACAGAGCTTTTGGGTGATAATTAAGTTTAAATGAATTTATAAGATTGGGGTCCCCCTGTTACTATTGATGAACTTATAAAAAGAAGCGATAAAGAGAGATCTACCTCTTTCCATGTGTATGTAATGAGCAAAGGCCGTGTGAGGGCATGATAAGAAGGCTGTCTGCAAGCCAAGAAGAGAGCCCTCACCAGAAACTGAATCAGGCTGCATCTTAATCTTGGATTTACCAGCCTCCAGAACTGTGAGAAATAATTTTCTGTTGCTTAAGCCATCTAGTCTGTGGTATTTCATTATGAGAGCCCTAGCAAGCTAAAACAATGGATGTATGGAATTTATTATATTAGGATCTTTAATTTTATGTATTATGAAAATTTTTTTAAAAACTTCTGAAAGTTTCTGATCATGTCAATGAAAACAAAATGTGACTTGAAATCAAAATTCTCATTTCACTACTCTTAATTTCCTAAACCCAATCCATCTGATCTTGTAGCTTTCCTGCTAATATATCATCCACAATACTTTACAGCCTATAAGAGAAAGCCCAAGCTGCTTAGCCAGCCAGTCTTTCCCATAATTAAACTCCAAATGAATCTTTCCAGAATTGTCTCCCTCTGATCTCTGTAACATTTCCTTATCCTTCAACTAAAAGAAACCAACTTTCCATCATTAAAAAGTCTTCTCTCCATTTAGATTTCTGATGATTCTTTAAGACTGGCTCAATTTTTACATTAAAATAAAAAAAGATAGCTAAGCAGTTACTGTACCCAATTACTTCCAGCTAAAATAAATGAAGGCTGTGTGGATTCTGATATCAGCTCTCAATTTTTTCTTTCTAGGGAACTGGTAATAACCTCTAATCAGTGTGGCTAAGGGATTACTTTAGAGAGAGCTGTAGATCCTCTCCTGTGGAGCTCATGCTGGAAGCCCTGTTGGTGCAGGGATATCTCCTAGCTTTACTATTTTTATTTATGAATTATTAGTATTGCATTTAGGTACTTGCATAATTTGGGGCCCATGATTATCGGATGTTATTTTTCTTTCAGCTTCCACATGTTCTTCCCCCTTTCTCACTACATTCTTTTCTACTCACACCCCTGCATCTCAATTTTAGCTTCCTAATATTCATTCTTCCTTATTCTTTCAGTTCATGTGATTATATACACACTCTCACATGCCCAATTTTCAAGTCATTCTTTGTTTTAAAAAATAAAAATATCTTGTCTATATATCTATGCATCTTGCTTCTTCTAACTAATAGCACATGATGGAAATCCCTCCAGATCAACTGATGTGGACATTGAATTCATTTATAAAAAATCTTCATATGATTCAGCAATGATGAACCATAATTTATTCAGCCATTTCCTGTTGAGAAACATTCTTTTTGCCACCAACATGGTGCATTAATAAACATCTTTGTACATAGTAGTGATTTTACTTCTACGGGAGTGGAATCACTGGCATGTGTATTTTTAATTTGAACACATTTTCACTTTGCTTTCTAAAATGTTTGTGATATTTATTTGAGCAATGTACGAGAGTACCCTATAATCTGGGGGATGTTAGGCATTATCTCATCTTTATCTACTGGGGGAAAAGGCCTATTGCACAATTACTTTCATTTTCATTTCCTTCACATCCTGCGGTGGTTTATCATACTCCTATGTATCTATCACCATTCTAATTTGCTCTGTAAATTTTCTATTCTTATTTCTTTGGCTCATTTTTCTACTAGGATGTCAACCTTTGCTACCAGTTTTTAAATCTTTTAGTATATGATTTTAAAAATTACGCCTTTAATTATTTGTATGTTTTATTTATGTTTATTATTATTTATATCATTATTTATTATCTCCCATGTTGTCTTCTAAGGCTTTTATTGATTTATAATTACATCTTCAATCAACTAGAATTGGGTGAGAGAGGGATCCAATGTATTTTATTTTAATGGATAGTCAGTTGTAGCTTCCATTTACTAAATTAGACTATCCTTTTCAAATGAATTGAAATACCTCCTTAGTGATCCATTACATCTCCAAATATACTATGATCTATTTCTGAGCCATGTGTGCTTCTCTGCAAGTGGCCTTAAAATTTTGCATTCCTATAAAATCTTCTCTTTTACTACTTGGAAATTCTGTCTTTTTGCTCTGGGGTACCATAGCATTTTATTTTTACTTTGACCACATCTTATCTCAAATTATAGTGGCTCATAGTCTTCTCAATTTCACTGTAGAATTTTTGAAAGAAAAATCCACATCTAATTTATCTTTGCAACCTTCATAGTTCCTTGAGCAATTTAGATACTTATGACAAAGTTACTGAATGAAGGAATACACTAATGATTCAGTAAATAAATATACTAATAATTGAATTAAAATTGTGAAAACCATCATAGTTTCATACAAGTTTAGAAACTTGAAATGAGAGTTATTCTAGTCAAGATATGGCAGGTTTTTATTCTTGTTTTACTTCAGAAGTTCTTGTTACATGAATGAAATTAAACCAAGAAATCATCTTTATATAATCTCTCAGTATTTTATTCATTGGTATATAAAGCCAGACTATCCCTTTATGCATAGTTTATTGTACTATCTGAACATTTTATGTAGCACTGCTTTACTGCTTTCTTCTTTTTTTTTTTTTTTTTGAGTTGGAGTCTCACTCTGTCACCCAGGTTGGAGTGCAGTGGCACGCTCAAGGACACTGCAATTTTGACCTGCTGGGCTCAGGCAGTCCTTCTGCCTCAGCCTTCTAAGTAGCTGGAACTACAGGTGTGCACCACCACGCCTGGCTAATTGTTTTAAATTTATTGTGGAGACACCAAGTTGCACAGGCTGGTCTCAAACCTCTGGGCTCAGGCAATCCTCTTGCCTCCGCCTCCCAAAGTGTTGGGTTTACAAGCCTGAGCCTCTGTGCCCCGCTCTTTCTACTTCTTAAAGCTGAGTTCACAGGTCTGCAAGATCTAGGAAACCTTTAAAATATTAAATCAAACCAGAGAAAAGCATACAAAGGCAGTTTATTAGTGTTTTGTTCTTAATCACAACTTTTGAGATGCAGGTTTTGTTGTAAACAAAGGACACCCACAGCAACTAAACGTTCTAACTCATTAATGTGTTGGTATCACACAATTCATGATATTCAAGTCAGCAAAACAGAGCAATTAACAGAGACTTACCTAGAGCTACCTAAGATCATGCAGCTTTAACACTGGGCCTATAACAATTTGTAGAGGAACTGTTTGTGGTAGCCTCTGGGTGAAATAAAATAGGAAATTCTGCTTCATTTCCAGCTGTTTTGTGCAGTGCAACCAGAAATGTTGAAAGTTGACTCAGTCCTGCCCCTCTTTGCTGTAATGCGTTCTCTGTTTATACTCAGCATATAAACTGAATATAATCTAGTGTGCAGTAACTTTTAGTGTGAAATATCTTACCATGCACTGCTAAAGAATTCTGAGATGCAGTTCTTGTGTTAAAAACAACTTAATTTGCTTGTTTCAGAAGAAAGCTCAAAGCCCAGCAAAGTGACCCATCATTTTCTCTTCTATTGAAGAGAGAAAGAAGCTATTTCCATGGAGGTTGGCAGGAGTCCCAAACTAGGAGGAAAGGTTGGTCTGAGAAGCTGTGCTTACTGGCTGTGACAGATGGACAGAAAGTATTAATAGATGGGCAAGGTGTCAGGGAGCCGGTGTCAGCAATCAGGTGTGAGTCAAAAATACAGTTGAACTAGGCAAAAGCTGGAACACTCTGATTAGGCAGGTAGGTCGGCATGGTATATGAAACACTGCTACCTTTTAAATATGATTATTTAGCTCATTTTGGGCAACTATTTCTGAGATTTTTTATCGAATAAACCATGTTTTTGAGATTGGGGAGCCCTCCATTAATATTTTAATAGACCTCTCCTTTAATTACTTGCATTTCTTACAGAAATAATTCTTCTAGTCTGGTGACTTCAAAAATTAACAAAATGATGACCGTGTGCAGTGGTTCACATCTGTAATCCCAACATTTTGGTAGGCTGAGGTGAGAAGATTGCCTGAGCCCACTGGTTTGAGACCAGTCTAGGCAACTTGTCGAGACCTCATCTCCACAATAAATCAAAAAATTAGCTGGGCATGGTGGCGCACACCTGTAGTTCCAGCTACTTGGAAGGCTGAGGCAGAAGGATCACCTGAGCCCAGCAGGCCGATACTGTGGTGGCAATGAGTGTGCCACTTCACTCGAGCCTGGGTGACAGAGTGAGACTCCAACTAAAAAAAAAAAAACCCAAAATTTAACAAAATGAGAAAACGAGGACTTGGCTATCATTGTGTGCAGTGAACACTCTTTTTGACTTTGTTATTTTCCTTCTCTTATTTAAGCTTCTCAACTGAGATAGATAATGGAGACTTTTTACCAGGGACAAATCAGTGAATAAGACCAACTAATAACACTGAGCCAAGGATCATGAGTCTAATATCAAAGTCTTCAGTTAAATTCTGGGAATAAGCCAAAGGAGATATTGAGTTCTTAAAATTCGAAGCAAAGAAATAATCCAAGAAAGCAGTTGAAGGGTTAGAGGATGTTGCAGAGGTAAGAATCTTATAGCTGGCTAGTCATTTTAGTACCATTCAGTCATATTAAGGCATTATTCTGGTTCCATCTGATTATTTCATTTATTTCCTCCAGGACAAGAACAAGTCAAACGTGGCTTGGGTGGTTCTGAGCTTAGAGAATAGAGGTAGAGAAGTGACTCTCTTGACAAGAAGGGAAATAAATAATAGCAGCACACTGCTGATAATAGTCTTCAGAGAATCATATTCTCTGATAAGCAAACACACTAGGTCTAACTTGCTTTTTCTGATAATGAAGTACTTTTTTTGCTTTTTTTTTTATTTATTTATTTTAGAGATGAGGTCTCGCCAAGTTGCCCAGGCGGGTCACGAACCCGTGCTTTTTAATAAAAGGAAAAGCCGTTTACTGTAACACTGGGTTGCTAAAATTGGGATCCATCATAAAAGTGATGATGCAAACAAATATTTGGACCTTTGAAAATGATAATAAATAAGAAGAAATAATAACACGACATTTGAATGATTAAGATCTAAATGAGATGAAATGTATTTAGCTATATAAAATATGCAAACGATATGATCTTTTCCTTCATTTACTTATGTCTTAATGGTGGGAGAAATAATGTACTTCCAACTGATACTAAAAAGAGACTGTTTTATTATGTTTACTACACAATGAGCCTGCCTAAGGCATTCTCTAGTTATGTTATACATTATTAACTGTTATAAACCATTACTCTGAATAGTACCCAAGTGGCCTGAAAGTTAATGTATCTCTTTAAGTGCTTAGCTCACTACAAGAGAGAACTTAGACATTGAAAGTGGCAGCTTATTCATTGACTCTGATTCTGAGAAGATTAAGATAGTGTTTGGGGTAGGATTGGAACATGTCAGGAAACATAAAAGAGAGAAGAGGAGGGATAAACTCATCAAAACAGAAATTTCAAGTACAAATTTTATGACACTTTAGGGCACCCATTTCCAGACTATTGTGGAATTCTCCAAGCAGGAGGACTCTGTAAATTTGTCTCTGCTACACACACACAAACACACACACACAAAGTGTGCATGTCTTTTGACAGGCATGAAACATGTGACTTCATGTTCCTTCAGACTGCATCGTTTTCCCTGGTGTAACTGCTAATAATTAAATGATTGGAGAAATGGACAAGGCTTAGAGAGCTTACTTCAATCTGTTAACCTTATCAGATCAGAAACTTTGTCTATCCCTTGTATACTGGCAAGGACAGAGATAATTAACTGTTGGTTATTTAATGAACATTATCCCAGAACGTGATATAAAGGAAGCCTCTGGCCCCTTTTCTTGTTCCAATCTACCCTCAAATTTATAAATACATATTTTTTGTCTGATTGAACTTATTTATTCTTTCATCAAATATTTGTACACATATCTACTGTGTGTCAGGCAAAATGCAAGGAATTGAGAGAAAAAATAACATTTTATGTCCTTTTGAAAAAATTGACAAATACAACAGAAATTCATGATTTGGGGTTTTTTTGTGTGTGTGTTACAAATGTAATTTTGGTTTGATGAGACACTTATGATTTTTTAGTTTCCTTCGTTTCCCATTCATTGTGAATTTTTCCTAGACCTATAAAACTTTATTTTGATGCTATGAAGCTTCTCATTTAATTTGCATGCATGGTATAGCTGATAGAGTTTGAGATTCATTAATTGAGTCTTGAACTGTCTCATGCTTTCAACTCCCCAGCAGACTCTCCACTCTTCCACTGCCTAGAGATGTAAGAAAAAGGGGAGATATGAGGATGAAAAAAAAAGAATACAAGAAATGAAAGGAAGAGAGACGAAAAAGAGAAAAGAAGGGCATGAAAAAGCATTCTAAAGTGGGGAAACAACATTTATTGTTATCTATTGCTTTTTAAATGTGTTTTTCATCAGGCATGATCACTCTTTGAGGTTGTCAGTTAAATTTTTATATTCTTACAGATGAATTTCAAACAAACAACAAAATATACAACTCCTGATGAAGAGAAGTTTAACAGGACCTCATGGTGAAAAAGACTGAATTGTAGTAGAGAGGAATCTTTAAAATAATTTAAAACTGGGTCATCACCAAGACAATTAATAAGATCTTAACTGATGTGGAAGTATAATGTATAGAGAGGAGGTGATAATTACACTCTATTTGAACAGATCTGCGTTAGGTTTCACATTCACCACCAAAGGCCATAGACAGACTAATATTCTGTTCGGAGGATGACTGAATAACTGTTTCCTGTGAGGTTCACTTGTTGATTAAGCAAGAGGAAAGCAGAAGCAGAGAAAATTGATAGCTGCCTTCATTTGTGTGAAGGACTGCCATGCAGAAGAGGTATATTTGTTCCTGTGGCCCAAGGTGTTAGTCCAGAAGACTCTGAGAAGTATATCCCAGCTTATTGACATTCTCAGATGCCAATAATAGATAATAGATTGTTATCCCAAAACTTTAATGCTGAATTACCATCAGTCACAATTAGCATAATATGGATAACTGCCTGCTAAGAACGTTGTTGAAAGGATTCACTCATCAGATGGGTAGTTGAATGAGAGAATGTTTTTGTCTTTTTATACTGTAAAACACAATTCTTTAAATAGGAATAGAAAACAGAAATATAGAACTCTCCAGCCTATCAAAATATATTTATAAAAAAGCAGATTAATACAGTTTTTCTAGAACGGATCATTTTTATTACCCACGTCAATGAGCCCATCAAACATTTGTATTATTTTTATAATACTGCATGAATGCCATCTGATATTTCTTCTTGAATAATTTCTGTCTTATTCATTAGAAAGAAAATATCGTTATGTCCATCTTTAGGCCTTGAAGATGGATAAGTGAAGACATGTGCCAGAAATTGCACATGTGGGTGTGTGTGTATGCATGCATTTGTATGGGGGAGGTTGTTTGTTCAAGGATACAATTCCTTTTGGCTCACAGAATTCTTTCTGGTTCATGAGGATTGAAAAGAAAAAAAAAAACAAGAAAGCTGGGACAGCAGAGAAACTTTAACTTAGTGAAGAAAAATACATTGAACCGTGTGTTACCTGAGTCTAAAACAATGTGAAAGAAAAGTTTCATTGACTTTATTATAAAAGGTAATTTAATAGATAGACAAGAACTATTTTTGCATTGTGACCTAAGTAGATGAAGAGAAACCAATGATATTCTCTTTGGAGAGATGGTAAAATGATATGCAAAGAACTAAGAGAAAAATTGCCAGTACGGCCAGAAGAAGAAGGAACTGGCATCCCTTGTCTTTCTGTTTTAAAACTGGACTCTTTCCTCCGTATCTCCTCCTTCTCTAGAACCCAAAAGACCCATTGAGTGCCTTGGAAAGAATCACATTCTCCCCTAGAGAATTTTGTACACTTTCTTCAAGCCATAAATTCTATTGGCTCAATTCATATCTGTAAGCGTGGTCCAGTTTCTTTCAAGTCCTGGGAATTTTTGGAATGACCATTGGCACCACACAAAGCCCCAAATTTATTTTATGCAGTAAGAACATCCAAGGCAGTAGTCTCTTACACGTTTGTTATCTGCTTCGATAGGAAAGTGGAATGACTGCCATTTCCTTTCTGCTCATTTTGTTCTGCTACGTACTCCACGGGTTCAAGGTGCTCTTCTGTCATCTCTTTCCGCCATTTACCACTCCTTCCTCCATTCCCTGTCATCTCCCCCATCCCTTCCATCCTGTAGAGTAAGTCATGCTCATGGTTTTGGTGGCATAGTAAAACTTGGTGGAGGAGAAATTCTTCCATTTTCTAAATCACTATATACACATTACTATGCAAAAGCATTCACATATGAGGAGGAACCCCCAAATCCCCGGAATTTATTCATAAAGTTGTATATTTATTCCTATATGTTTAAACTTCAGTCACTTTCAAAGTACTTTCTGTTTGATGCAATATACCTATCGAGACGCTTTTTCCACTGCTCAGAACAGTTTTTGAACTTGTTAGTTTTTGAGCTCTTTAGTGAATCTGCTGTCGTTGGTTTCACCTCTTCCACATCGGCAAGCCATTTCCCTTTGAGGACTTTTTTCATCAGGGAAACAAACAAATCACTTGGGGTGAGAAGGGGTGAATGAATAGAGAGGGTGGGACATGGGGGTCATGCGGGTTTTGATCAAAAACTGCTAAATAGGCCAGGTGTGGTGGCTCAGCCTGTAATCCCAGCATTTGGGGAGGCTGAGGCAAGGGGATTGCCTGAGCTGGGGGTTCAAGACCAGCCCGGGCAACTTGGTGAGACTTCGTCTCAGCAATAAATCACAAAAACTAGCCGGGCGTGGTGGCGTGCATCTGTAGTTCCAGGGACTTGGATGACTGAGGCAGAAGGGTCTCCTGAGCCCAGCAGGTAGAGGCTGCAGTGGCCATGAGCATGCCACTGCACTACAGCCTGGGCAACAAGAGTGAGACTCCAATTGTTAAAAAAAAAACCTGCTAAATATTCAGTGCAGTGTGAGCAGTTGCACTCATAAATCACCCATCATGAAATGGGTCAAAGCTAGAAAGACTCTCCCAAAAAAATTCACTGAAGCCATTCGTGGTCTCTTACAACAACGCTAACTGGTACGCAGATGCCGATGGGTTCCTAGTGGGGGAAGGCTTTACTACAAGGGGTCTGGCCCGCCAAAAAATAATTCGGATTTTTTTGGGTCCCCCTCGTACACAAAAACACGTAAAATTTCCTTTATGTTTTTTCTTATCTTTCTCTTTTCCTCTGACTTTTTATTTTTCTTCCTCATTCTCCTATAATTAGCACCAGCAATATTAGTTGTAATACTAGTAGCAACAGTATTCATAGTATCATCTCCTTTTTGAACACGGAGTATATTTTAGGTGCATGCTTGTCATGTCACATACATTTTGCATAATCCTAAAAAATCCCTACAATATTATTATTGGAAACTGAAGGAAAGAGGTCAAGTCATACAGTCAGTAGAGCAGGACCCTTACATTGAAATATCCTAGGAATCAGAGTAGTATTTAATCTAAAATTGTGCAATTTGTAAAGTTAGGAGAATGGTCTCAAAAGATACTGAAAGAAACAACAGGAAACTTGTGCAAATGTGAATAATAATAAATATTTTCTATTTTTATAATCAGTATTTTCAATTGTTGGAAGATTGGATAAAGCTTGTAAATCAAGACTGAATTTGGATTAAAAGTACTTTCTGACTATCATTACTACAAAATTTGTATCTAGATAAATTATATGAAAATTTGATTAAAAGTTATCTGCTATATTTCTCCCTAAAATTATCTCCTTTGCTTATGTGCTGTTCTTTAGATCAGTAAGGATGACATAAATAGTAATTACAATTTATCTTGAGAGGATTTACTTTAAAGCTTCAACTGTACGTACCTGCAAATATTTAATGTCTAATTATATTATGGAAATAAATTAATAACCTGGAAAAGCAAAAGAAGGGACTGATTTTTTTTCAATAATGAATATTTGTTTTATAATAGATACCGATCCAGTAATGTGAAACTGGCTATTAAACAGTGCTTTAAGTCTGAAGGGACTTTTTTATACTTGATCATTTATATTCATCAGTTCTTCCCATAAGAAGAATCTAGCACTTACCTGACTTATGTAAGTGCCCAACTTATGTTGGAGAATAAGTTCATGATGGACAAACTAACTGAGAGTTGGTTTGTACTTAGCATGGAAAATAGTTTCTTATATGTAGGGAGTGAGGACCAAAATCTTGGAAGGTACAAATAAATTTATGCAGGAAACAGGCATTTTCACCAGAAAGAAATAAAAAAATCATAATAGTAGAAAATTATCCCAACAGTTTAAAATACTAACTCTTCAAGACCTCTCCATGAGAAATGTATTATTTGATTTAAATTATCCAGCTAATTCATTAAATTGTTTGATAAATCTAAGTACCTTATTTACTAAATAAGAACAGTAGACCTAAAGTAAACAATGGTGACCCAATCAACTTGAATAAATCTTGGTATGTCTTACTAAGTAAGTCTTAGTAGTATGTTTTAGTATGTCATATTTTTATTCTGATCTTATATATTTTAATGTTCCATAATTTTATGAAATCAATGATAGTTTCAAGGTCTTAAAACTAGTCTAGACAAGTCAAGTCATTTGTCAAAACTCAACAATTAAAAGAAACTTCATAGTTTGATGCAATTGCATCCATAATCATTTCATTTCTGCTTTTGAATAATCAATTATTTTGTAATTTGAATTGCAATTTTTAACAATTTCTTTTGAACATAAGAAAGTTAATTGTATTTTAATTTCTTAGTTTATTTCAAAATAATTTAAGCATAGTTTTAAATCAGAAATAAATACCTGATATTGATTCCTGTATTTTTCCTACCTGAAATTATGTCTCAAATTCATATGTGTTCATGAAATACTTAGATAATTTATCCAAGATAGAAACTGTAAATTAAGTATATAAATATGCATACACACATATATATGTGTAGGTATATATGTAAAGTACTTTTAATTCAAATTATATATAGGTATATATGTATATATAGGTGTATGTGTATATATATAATTTTATTTTATTTTTCAATTACTGAGTTTGACCTTACAAAAAGGTTAATGTTAATGTTGAAAGAAAATTAATTTATTGAGTTTTAGGAAATATCTAATTCCTACAGTGTGAATGCAGAGGCAATCTTCATGAATTTTCTTTCTAAAATCAAGAATGCATTTACATATCAGTTGTAAGTTGCTTGAGATATAGTTCATGTACTAAGTAGGTTATTAATAAACCAATAACCCACTCGTTAAGACAGTAAATGACCCTGTTCAGATTTGCCTTTTCAGATCTTGAGATTTTTTTTTTTTTTGATCTCAAGCATACCTGTACCCCTCTTTAAAATGTTCAAATTTTTAAAATGGTTACCATTCATCATACACTTTATATATTACATACGCTAAATATTTCCTCAAGGCCATTTTAAAATTTTTCCCCTAGAACTTTGTATTTAAAAAATCTTTCCATTAAACTCAATTTGTTTTAATTAATTTTTCTTATTTTAGCTATCGAATGCATATAACAATCAGAAATTGGCTTGAAGTGCCCAATGTTACTACTAAATTATCAAAAAACAAAACAGCCCCAAACCAAAACTAACATTTTAATTGATCTAGATGGGTCTCCGTTACTTTATTTGTGAATCTTCAGGACCCAGAAAGTCCAAATTAGGAGTCCTAGTTTTGGAGGCATTAATAGTGGACTTGTCCCCTTTTATATCCATCTTCTCCATGACTATCAGAATATCTTATTTATTATGAAACTCTTCTGCCAAAAATCCTCAGTGGTCCACCGCCCTCCAGGAAAAGGGCCAAGCTAATTAACATACCTTAAAGAGCAGCCCATCCCTCCTCTTCCACCATTGTGTGAGTTATATTCAATATGTGATCAAATCACTCTCAACTCCTTGATCACACTTTATCTCCCAACGTTCCCCCCGGACATGCATACAAGAGCCAAGTGTTTCCCCGAAAGTCCCATGCTTTCTTGTAACCCAATGTTTAACTCAGGAATCTCTCAAACTTTTCAGCCTGTGGTCTTCAGGCAGCTCATGAGTGTGTCTACAGTACTACACGTGTGCATACAGCTGTCTGTCTTCCTAGGTACTTACCGCTTTGAGAGGTGGGTTTATGTCTCAAGAATCCTCTGTGTATGCCAATCCATTCAGCTCCTGGCACAAACGATAGAGGGCAGGATTGGAGATTGGCTGTGGGCTGGAGAGAGAGTCAGTGATTGGAAGACTGAAGAGTTTAAAGTTGAGGTTAACCACCTAACAACTTCCTGTATTTATATGCTCAGGTATGCGTAAACAGGGAGGCTCTTTCAAGTTATTATTTGTTTGAACTATCTGAAAAAGAGTGCAGAGTCTATTAGCTTCTGCTACACTCTCCCCTCGCCTTATCCAGCCCACTGGAAATATCTAAAAGGTGGTGGTATTTCCCCTATAGGTCAATAGAAAATATTCAGTGTCCTTGCTGTTTATATTTTCTGCATACAGAATCTATAAATTTTCACAACATAAATTTTCAAGGCAAGTAATGGAGGTCCCTAAGTTTCTGTTACATTCCAAAGATGCAGCAAAGTTTAGAAGTTATGTTCTCTTCCTGGAGCTCTGAAAAATGCCATACCCTAGCAAAGGTAATTCTTGAGCTGTTAGGGACCTCAGCAACTCTTTACAGTTGAAGAAATATTTGCTTATTCATTCATTATATAGTCGAACATGCCAGGAAAATGCCCAGTGCTTGGAAAAAAAATGAGTAATCATACTGCCCCTCAGGTATTCCACAGTCTAGTTAGAAGTAATAGCCAATAAGAAGATAATTACACATGCAAACCTGGACCAAAGAGGGAGTTGGTTTTCCCAGGGTTTCAGGCATAGATAATTAATGGTGGTTAATCTCAATAGTAGGGAACAAGCGATCTACCCTAACCTTTGGCCTTTGCGTTTTAAAAAAAGTAATAGGTTTTTAAAATGTTGTAAACTATAGAGTCACATATGGTTATTTTAATTGCTTCATTGCTATCCCTGATATTTTATTTTTCTATTGGTAGAATATTAAATCAAATATTTACTGGACTACATCTAAAATTCTAGTTCAGTGCTGTTCCTCATAGACCCCTAATTCCTTTGAGAGAGAATATGGCCTAATGATAAAGAGAATAGGCTTTGAAATGAGAGACACTTAATTCACAGCTCTGGTCCATTATTTATAGGAAATACAATTTTATACAAATGTATTGACCTTTCAAAGTCTCAGTTTCTTCATCTGTGAAATGGGAATGGCAGTGTTCCTCTAACAAAAGGCTTTTAAGGAGATTGAATAAGGTACTGCATGTGATTCAGTTAATATATAGTGTGTACTCAGTAGAAAGAAAAAACGTCTGCTATTGTTGTCATTTTGCGTGAAGAGCCCTTCAAACTTCATAGAAGAGTTTGTGAATCAAAAAACATACTCTCAATAAAGTAGCTTTTTTACAACTGAACCTAGAGTTCATTCAGCTTATAAAGTAGAAATCCTATGCTCACTCTGTTTCCTCAACTTGCCGTGTTCTTTCACTTGTCTTTCACCTCTCAAAATCCCTATGGTTTTTCAAGGTTCATCTCAAATTTACTTCAACTGTAAAGCCTTCCCTGAGACCTCACAGAGAAATCTAACTTACCCTATCTCTCCCATAGCATTTTGCTTTTATCCTTTTAAGTAATTCATTTTAACCATCCTGATTTTTAAATCATATGCATGTCTGTCTTTCCATTATATAATGAGATCTGTGAGCATATGGGGAGTGGGTAGCATTATTCTTGTGCATAGTAGGTTCTTAAGGAAAAAAATGCATGGAATCAAACTAAACTGAACAGAAATGAGAAACACCATTATTTTAGTGACTCATCTTAATTTTGCAATCTTATTCAAGAACTTAAAATCAAACCTATAAACTGAATGCAGATGTGATGATTAGGGTATTTGAGCACATTGAGGAGACTTGTAATTCGAGAAAAATGTAGAGGAAGTGATTTTCTTGACTGAAGAGCAATGATAAAGTCACTAATTTTTAATTGGTTAGGCTAAATAAATACTCCTTGAATGAATAAGTACTCAAGGAAATAACTAACAACTTGAATTGTATATGGTTTCTATGTGCCAGTGTATTTTTAAAATAATAGCCAGTAAATACAGAAAACTGGAGCTTTATTCATTCATTCATTTTTTAAAAAATTATTTTAAAGCTGTGGGGTATAAGTCAGGATTGGGTACATAGGTAGTTTACATACAGGTGAAGTATTTTTTTTTCAGATATTTAGTGAACCCTTATCAGGAATACAGAATTTGAAAGATTACTAAGACTTGCTCTCCGAGAAGTTAATATTGTTAAAACATGATAACATTAGACTTGTTTATGCCAGCTTTTAATTTTAAAACTTTATATATATATTATATATACATATATTAACCAAACATTTTGTGCATGCTATATTGTTGCGTGGAATATTTGGGGAAGAAAATGGAAAAACAAATTTAAATATTATCATCATATTAAAAATAAACATACATATAGATAGATCCTAAAAATATCTAAGCATTTTAGCTTTAACATGTTGTAGTTAACTTGTACCCTTTTTTCAATTTTAAATTTAATCAAAAAATAGAAAAATATAACCTTATTTTTTTAAATCCTGTCATTCCCTTTGATGAATGCACTGATCATGACTATTGACCAGAGAAGGAACAAAATCCAGGGCACATTTTTATTAGTCACATAAATGTGTTTTTAAATTATTTAAAGGGAGAATTGAAGAGATTTAAAAGGTTTTTGGCTCATTTCCATTTTCCCTTACATGGATGTTGATAGAAGATTTGACTAATTTATTCTTAAATAGTGTATGGTAGAATATTTTTTATTTGAAAGAACACTTTATATTATAATGAAGTAAAGTCAATTTTTTTCCACATTTTCTCATATTGAGTAATGAAGTTTTAGAAGTTATTCAGTTAAAAAATGGAATATGAAAAAAAACAAATAAAGCCAAGTTATAATCATTGTTTTTCTGAAATTTACACAAAATCAAATTTTCTTATATATTTAAATTCATTTATTTTCTAATTAATGTATTCTAAACTGTATACTCTTCTTATTTTATTTTACCTTTGCAAAGTTATAAGTACAAAAAATTTCTGTTGTGATTGTCAACACTCAAATTCTAAAGGTAAAATTAAAATCATCCTTAACTCTTATCCAATCTCTTCCATTACCAGAAACAACCACTGTAATCAGTGCCTCTACCATAATTCTTTCTGTATTTAGATGCCTCCACACAGCCATTGCAATCGCATTTTATGTGTATTGTAAAACATATATACATATGTCCTTCAAATTTTTTCTAGTTTTTTTTTTTTGTCTTTTTGGACTAATAATTGTATCTAAAATTTATTCTTAAATTATTGATAGCATTAAGTATAGCTTATAGTTTTGTTTGCTATATTTTTCTCATAATGTTTTCTAATTGTTGAACATGAGAATTTCTGCTTTTTATTTGTTAAACCTGTTTAACTCATTCTTATGGTTTGACATTGATTGTATTAAGTCCTCTATATAAATATTCATATTTTCTACAGATATTGAAAATATTCTCTCTCTCTGTCTCTCTGATGATATATACTTTGTGTGTGTGTGTAGATTATTTTCTTTCTTTTTGGGGGGGGGGGTTGTGTCCTACTTTTTGGCCTAAAATCCTCAGTATTGAGTAGAATCAGTGGTGGAGATGATTTATTATCTCATAATCATAAACTTTTTCCCACTTATCTGTGCCCCTTAACCCATTTAGTGGACTATTTTCTGCACCTTAAACTTTTGTCAAGTCACATTTAGATAACAATAACAACAACAAAACTTGATATGCCCAGGTCACTATAATAATAGAAACCCCATAGTTTATTTAAAGTCAAGCTTCTCTTCTCCCTCAACTTGCCACTGCTATAGTTGAAACCCGTGCCAGAGAATGGGATGTAGTAATCTCTTCCCGTTTCAGATCCTCATGACTCCAGTACTTCTTCTGCACTCCTGGGCTGCCTGATTCCTCCTCCTAATTGAAGCTTCCTCTCTCTCCACTGGCATGCTATAATTCCCCTCACTTTTACACCCAAGAGCATCATCTCAACCTCTTTTTGGAAAAGCAGCCTTACTCTGACAGAAGCCTACCTGGGTAGACTTTTTTTCCAAAGGATTTCAGATCTACCTTCCTCCCACAAATTCCATACCCATCCTTCTGAAAATGGGCACTTTGTGTCCTCCACCAGTGAAAGTGCAGTGGTTTTCCCAGCACAGCATCCTGACCCACTGCCAAACCCACTTGGGTCATAAGTTGTCTGTACCTTTTCTCCACTGTGTCAGGAAGCTTTAAGGCACATGCATCAAGCTTTCGAAGTCAGCTAGCAGCTCACATTGGATTTGTTTAATTCTTGGCAGTGTCGTGAATCTTCCCTTGAGTTTTTGGCTACCCAGTCGTCCTATCGTTTCAACACAAGCTCCTGTATTCAAAGTCCCTTGGAGGGACAATGACTCTTGTTATTGGTCAGGCCCAATAAGTGGATAGAAGTGTGTGGAGAGAATTTCACAACTGCTTCTGCTATCATAATCCAAATAGCTCTCCTGTGGGCTCACTGGACTTGGATTCCCTTCTAGATGGGCTACTCAGGGTTTGATAATCTCTTGGTGTTGAATTCACTTTTTGTGGTCATTTATGAGAGCATTTTGGCTAATGAGTACTTTCTTCAGTCCAATGTCTTTTCTCTCTGTGTTTCCAGGATTCCTTGATGTCTCTCAGGACATTGGTATTCTTATTTATCTTTTTCATGGAATTTCTAGATATTTGGAGAGTGAGAGAGACTTCAGCTTTTGTTTAATTCACTATTTTGATCTAGAATACCTCTCATACAACCCCTCAATATACATATACACACACTTGCAAGCATGTACACACACACACACACACACACACACACACACTCTGGGTATGGTTTATATTCTCTCATATTAACATAGACTCCTTTTCCTTATTTCTACACTGTGTAAACACATTCAAATCTTTTAGCTACACCTTTAATGTCGTATTTACTAGTTTTGAAAACATTTTAGATTTGATACATTATAGTTGAGTCTTCTTCAGATATTAAGAATGTTGTTTAAAAATCTTTCTCAAGGCACCAATTTATATAATCTTAAGCCAGTAAAATAGTTTTTTATTTCTCAAATGTTTTGTCTCTTTCTTATCAAAAAACAAATTAGTATAATCAAATATGCTTGTAATTTTCGAGTGTTTGTAAGAAATATTGGATTTACCAAATCTGTACTACATTTGTAATAATGAAAAAGTGAAATTGCAAGAGTTTCAATTCTTAAGATACAATTTATTACTATGTATTCAGATATATAATTTAAATTGCTTCATGACTTTACATTCTTCACTATTTCTATGAGTTTTAAAATGCATTTGTGTCTTCCTGTGTGCTCTTTGACCTTTTAGAGGGAATGTGCCAATCTTTCTTAACACTTTTTTTCTTTGTAGTTATGCAGACCTGGATTATAATCTAGCCCTGACACTCTATTATCCAGGGTAAAGTATTAACCTCTCTTGTGCTTTCTTTTCCTATCATACAGTTAGGATCATGCCTACTACATGGATTGTTCAAATTTGTTACATAACATATGTGAAGCCTCTCAATAAATGTTAGTTATCATTGTCTCTTTTCTGATTCCACAATAGGTTTTCATTTTGGTATTATCCTTTATTAGTTGTGTAATCACAGATAAGCAACTTAAACTTTTTTAAGAGCATAGACGTTTTAGGCAGATTAAATGTAAGAATGGACATGGAAGTACTTTAAAAACAATAAAGCATTAAGCAAGTGCAAAGTGTGAAAAACAGAACTAGAGTGACAATTTTTATTAACTTAGGCTATTAAAAAAGACATCGCCATTACATAGTTACAGGACAAAGTGAGGGATACAGAAAAAGAGACAGCATTCATGTGATATGTCTACACAGTACTGAGGCTAAGGAGGGCGGTCATTGTAGACAGTTGGGACCCAGGTGTAAAAGCACTGTCCTTATCTATCTATTTCTGATCTTCTGCCTAAATACTTGACTCTCCATTATACTCACTTTCTACCAGCAACACTACTTTGTTCATTCAACCTGTATTATTCTATAGGTCCTCTTCCCTTCACTTTTTAAAGAAAATTTCCAGACAAGGCTCCACTAGTATTTTTCTTGAGTAATAGTTTTCCTTGGCCATCAGTCCCAAATAAATTAAGTTCCTCCAAATATTTGGGTACTGACCAAAAATACTTGCTTAGAAATTAATGTTTTACTACCTCCTCTCATCTATAAACTATATTCATTGGTTTTAGGGAGCCCTTAAGCTAATCATAAACAACATGAAAATAAATTAAATTTAATTAATATAGATTATATGGAGGGTTTGGTAAGATATATTAAACTAATCATGGCTTATTTAAAATTATAATTTCAGTTTTGTTCCTCTCTTCTTTTTAATATTTAACACTATCAGCTACTTGAAGAGATTTAGTTTCCTTACCGTTAATAAAAATCACTTGGCATTGATGATGTTTCAATCTGCTGCATTATTATGATTATTATTTCAACCGACTGCAGCTCTGATTACTCCAGGAATGTGTAGGGAGATCTATACAGTTGACTGGCCCTCTGTGATTGTCTTTAAGTGTCACTGTTTTGGGACCTTTCATTCGAGAAAAGGAATTAAATGAGTAAAAAGAATTTCCTCATACCTAACTACTCCCTAATGTAAATTAGACTTCTATGGAAGTAACATAAGTGACTTGCATATTATATGTTTATTTTCTTCTATATACAAAAATAATTTGAGTGACCTTAAAGTAATTCTGCAATAAGGGTAACAGATTTGGCTGAACCAAATGCTGATACCTCTCTGATCCTCTGTTATGACTGACTAAAAAATAACTCTTGTTATAAGGTTGGGTAGACAGGTTTTGGAGGCAGTAGAATAGTTTTTCACAGGACAAAGTTGATCAAACTCCACACAAATGAAGTCTGTGACCCTGACCTCACCTCATAGAGCCATAATCTTACCATATGTGACAAGAACAGATTGTGTAGACCACACAAGTGGGTGCTGAGAAATTCAAACTTTCTCAAATAAAACTTAGTTAGAACAGAATAACTATATAACTGGAAAAGCAATTACAGTGATGAAAAGCTCAAGTTCTGTAATAATTGCTTTAAATTCAGATTCTTCACTCATTGGCTTAAATGAGTTACTTAATAATTCATATGTTTCAGTCTCCTCATCTGTAAATGGAGATAATAACAGTACCTACCTCATCGATTTTTGAATAGAATAAATGTGGCCATTTATGTAAGGTTGTTCTCTCAGTGCCTGGAATATAACAGATAGTAAGTGTTAGCTTTATTAGTTTTTACTGCAGCCATGAAACAGCACTTTGAATGCCCAAATAAGTGATCATATGAATTCTGTGAGTGAATCTTTATAAATAAGTGGCAGGTTTTTATCACTGAACATTGAAATGACTACTTTTTGTTTGTCTTATTTTTAATTGAGACATAATAATTGTGTATATTTATGTGGTAAAATGTGATGGCCTGATACATCTATACATTATGCAATGATCAAATTAGGATAACTAGCATATCCATACCTCAAATAGTTATCATTTCTTTGTGATGATGACATTCAAAGTCTCCTCTTCTAGCTATTTTAAAATATACAATACATTATTACTAACTATAATCACTGTACTGCTCAATAAGACACCAGACCTTATTCCTTTTATCTAACTGTAACTTTGTATTTACTGACCAATCACTCTCCATCTCTACCCTTCCTAGCTTCTGGGAACCATTATTCTACTCTCTGCTTCTATGACATTAACTTTTCTTAGATTTCACATATGCTTGAGATAATGTGATATTTGACCTTCTATGCTGCACTTGTTTCATTTACGTAGTATCCTCTAGGCTCATCCATGTTGTTGCAAATGATGGGATACCATTTTTTAATGACTGAATAATATACCATTGTGTATATTTACCACCTATTTTTTATTCATTCGTCCACTGATGGGCACTTAGATTGAGTCTGTATCTTGGTTATGGTGAATAGTGCTGTGATAAACATGGGAGGGCAGATCTCTCTGCAAAATATTGATTTCAAGATATGACTGCTTCAGTATATAATTGTGAGTCACGTTGTCATGGTACATTTCTTAAGTACTGTAATCTTATAAAACATTAATCAATTCACTTTTCATTTGGAGTATTCAAATTCATCTTTGTACTAAAAAGGTTATTCCTGATATACAACAGAATTTTTTAATGTATTTTTACTTCTTTTTTTTTTTTTGAGTTGGGGTCTCACTCTGTCGACCAGGTTGGAGTGCCACGGCACACTCACGGCCACTCCAGAGTTGACCTGCTGGGCTCTGGAGATCCTTCTGCCTCAGTCTTCCAAGTAGCCGGAACTACAGGTGCGTGCTACCATGCCCAGCTTAATTTTTTTTTTGTAGAGACAAGGTCTTGCCAAGTTGCCTGGGCTGGTCTCGCACCCTCATTCTCAGGCAATCCACTGGCCTTGGCCTCCCAAAGTACTGGGATTACAGGCTGAGCCACCCAACCTAGCCTAGACAGGGGTTTTAGAAATATATTTTAGAGTAACACAATTTCTTTAGTGTCTTTTAAAAAAGCACTCCTTTTATTTTCTATAGTTATACACTTACATTTACAAATATGAGAATCTTGTTCATATGTGTCCACCTTAGTTTTTCTAGCTTTAGAAACCTCTTATTTAGTTTGAAGTTTACAAATTGATCAAAAGAAGTACTTCAGTGTCCCTACCATTTTTTTAGAAAGGAAAACACTAGAGCTTTGGAAAATATGCAACAGACATTATTAGGCAAAGGTTGTAGGAAATAGAAATGAATTTTTTGTGTGCCAATGTTTCCATCTTGTTACAGATGGCTCTTGCTGGCAGATGATAAGGGCAGAGGGGAGCCAACAAACTTGCCATCTTTTCCCTAAGAATATATGACTAATATAGCATATTGCTCTTAAAAATAAATGTTTACCATTATTCCCTATTAATATCTATTTCCTTTTGTTTATGTAATTTAATTTGAATATCTAATATATTTCTGGCATAAAAAAACTGTTAAGATGAGTGATATAAAATCACACTTAATGTTTTATTCATTATAATGTCAAATACTCTAAAAAACAAGGCCATTCCTTAAATTAGAGTTCATTATAATTGATGTATTTGGTATCAAAATTTGTAGAATTTATATTAAAAAGTTGCATTGTAGAAATAGTGAAATTTTGATATGCTGAACCACCTTGTGATTGAATTTTCTGATTAATTGGATATTAGTTCAAAATTTTATTTTATGGCCAGGCTCAATGGCTCAGCCTGTAATCCCGCGCTTTGGGAGACCGAGGTGAGTGAATTGCCTGAGCCCACGTGTTCGAGACCCACCTGGGCAACTTGGTGAGAACTCATCTCTACAATAAATCAAAAAAATTAGCCGGGTGTGGTAGCACGTGCCTGTAGTTCCAACTACTTGGAAGGCTGAGGCGGAGGGATCGCCGGAGTCCAGCAGGTCGAGGCTGCGGTGGCCAGGAGCAGCCACTGCACTCCAGACTGAGCGACAGAGTAAGACTCCAACTCAAAAAAAAAAAGAAAAAATATTTATTTTATTTCAACATTTTAGATAATATTTCTAGAAAATAATATTTAATTTTTACGTCTTAGTAACTATACTATAGTAAACTCAACCTGTGGTTCTTGTTTTATGTTTATTTTCCCCATATATTAAATATCTTAAATGCAGGAGGACCAACATTCTGTATATCAATTATGATTATATCAGATGGTACCTGGAACTAAATAAGTAGATGAAATTTGGTTGATCCTTTTAAAGGCACGGAGTTTAGGAAGAGAGTTACTTTTTGATTCAAGTCAGTTCTCTTGATAGTTGTTACTCTCCACTTATTTATTTAACAAACCTTTATTGAGTTCTACAATGTATCAAATCCTGGGCAGTGACTTCAGGTATCAAGATGAATTTGGCATGGTCTCCCTCCATAGAATGTCCAAAATCTATTGGAGAAACCAAACAGGCATCACACTAACTGGAAGCAATGTGACAGGGATCATTAATGTGGTTTGAACAAACTATTGTGGATTATAGGCTAAATTTGGATATTACCAAAAGAAATGAGAAAATCAAATTGGTTGCATTTTACAAAGTCAATTTTGAGAAGAGTTGTCAACTACAAATCTGACTGTGCAGGTTCCATGTACTGGGTAACAGGCCTTGAAGAGGAGCTGTATAATATAGTGTCCAAGAATGAAAAAATATGTTACTAGTTACTTCTCATCAACCCCTTTTTTTCGAGATTATGTGTAAAATGTTCATGAATTGACTCTTTATTTTACAACTTTCTTTATCCATTAAAAAAAAAATCTGTCAGTTCTCTTTTCTCAAAAAGTGGTATTCATTTATCTGCAAGGTCCGTGAGTCAGGGAATTAAAATACATGAATAGAATTTCCAGATTGCATGCATAAAAAGCTACACATTTTCTAGACAGCTGTCCATGGAATATATAATTTGTTCTTTGAAAAGTCCATATTTAAATGTAAGGTTGACACTTTGTTCCTAATTCACGCTGCAATGCTTATCACTTCTGTACATAATAATGTGAGTTAAAGATTGTATTGATCTATAGCTGCTGTTGCTGTCACTTGGTTAAAATATTTAATAATTATTCATACATGTTTCTCTGTGTATGATGCATAAACATGTGTGTACATATATATACATCTGTAAAGCGGGGTCATAAATGGGTTAAAAATGTTACCATTGTGCCCAAAATGTAAATTTTAAGTCATACTCAATAGCTTATCAGCCAAAATAATTGCTGTGGAAAGTGGAAGAAGCTGGAAGACTTTGAAGTTTCAAAGAATGTTTTCTGAAATGCTCACACTTAAATTGTCCATCTGCACCTTCAGTGCCACATGCACTGGTCATCAGGACAACATAATGTTACTCTTAGTCATTTTATTAACCAAGTAACATTCCAATGCATTTATCCCAGTAGAGTGATACAGTTAATTGGATAAATTGATTATTTATTCTAAAAGTGAATAGGAGATTTGGACACAAAGATAAAAAAGTATAAAATAAGAAGTAATTAAAGAGAAGCAGGCATTTTAAAGATCTGCCCAGGGTATTTACTTGATTCTCCCCATGTTAAACAGCAAGTTTAAAATTCTGCATATTTTTAAGTGATAGAAATAATATGTGTTTGTGGTTTAAAAAATATAAACATTAAGCCGGGCTCGGTGGCTCAGCCTGTTATCCCGCGCCTTTGGGAGGCTGAGGTGAGTGGATTGCCTGAGCCCACGGGTTCGAGACCCGCCTGGGCAACTTGGCGAGACCTCATCTCTACAATAAATCAAAAAATCAGCCGGGCGTGGTAGCGCGCACCTGTAGTTCCAGCTCCTTGGAAGGCTGAGGCGGAAGGATCGCCAGAGCCCAGCAGGTCAAGGCTGCAATGGCCAGGAGCGTGGCACTGCACTCCAGTCTGGGAGACAGAGGGAGACTCCAACTCAAAAAAAAAAAAAAAAAAAGAAATCTGAATATTAACCCATGACTGCTTTTTATTTCTAATCACTTTCTTACTTTTTGATATCTTTCTTAATTTAATCATAGTGTGTCTACTTAAATCTCATAATACTAAAGTCTTTAATAGTAGACAAGGACACATTGCCAATGAAAAGGTCCCAACTACAACTTGGAACTGTTCTTAAAACAAGATGGTCACATCTCAAAAAGGATCTGTAAATCAAGTTCCCAGGGTCCCTTACTATACTCTGGATACCAATGATTAAACATGAAAATAATAACTGAATAGCAACCTCAATTGTGGGTTCAATACTATAATAACTTCAAGTACAGTGACTGCCGATCTACCAATTAACAGATTGATGAATATATTGAAAAATTGAGCAGTTCTCAAGTGGTAATCCCACTAATGGCTATTATGCTTGATAAATTAATTCTGAGGCTTACATTCTATGCAGAAAAACATATTCTATGTAGAGTGGAAAACAGTTAGGAAATCAAAAATAAGAAGACAAGAGCACTAGATACTCATTTAAAAAACATGGCCTATAGCCTCTGACACAGAAGAGGAAAAGGAGAAAAGGGCATTTCTGGAAGCATGACTTATGGCACAAGATAACTACCTTATTAGCTAGCCTCCAGTGTCTGGGTGGCATGGGCTGCTGCCTGGTACTGAACTGTGCACGTGACATGAGGGCAAAAGCTTTTTGCTCATGGTGATTTTAGTGCTGTCTATGCAGGATTCACTCAATTACATGTGATGACCACATATTTTTTTCAAAGCAGCATCTATAGGACGTTCCAGAAGTCTAACGGCCAACAGGGTCTTACATTCCTTCCCACCAAGTGGTGCCCCAGGAGCCCGGTTCCTGATTTTGGTTCATAACTGACCTTAGGCTTAATAGTTCCCTAATTTCTTTACTTTTCTGTTTCTACTTTTTTTCTTCTCTTTCAACTATTGGTGATACACAGATCGAGGTAAAACACTTCACAAATTATTTCTGGCTTAACATTCCTCATTTTCAAATGTGCTTTTCAGACTTTAATTAAACCTGGTCTCCCTGGAGGGCCTGCAAGGAAGCACTGTTTTTTTGCTTTCCAGAAGGGGACAATGAAGATCGAATAATAAACACAGACAGTACAAGTAGAAAGGGACAATACGAAAGAGTCTCTCCTGCTTCAGTCTGAATCTAGAAGCTTTTCTATCTCCTCAGACCCAAATTCACAGAATTAAGCATTTTGGGAAAATCTGTTTCCTTGAGGAAATTAAGTGGCTTTGGGTTCCACTTTAAACTAAAAGAAAAAATTCTTATAGGTATGACATTTTATATAAACTAAAATATAAAACATAAGAAAAAATTGTATGCTTTCAGCTGATTTGCTTAGACAAAAACTATTTGCATTGTTTTACTATTAAATAATAAAAATTATTCCTCATATTTAGACAAAATCCGCTTATCATTAGATAAAAAGTAATTCTAATTTGACTAACTGGCTTTCAAGTCACATAATTTGATAGGCTTATAGAATTGTCACTTATTGAGACAATTTAAAAATATTCCTATTTTGTCTTTAAAACCCACACATACTGGACATAAAAGAGTTAAACAACAAAACCTCAGTGAGGCAGCCACTGGACAGTTTTAACCACATTCACTGAGGTCAAAGAGTAAACTTGCCAGTGGTATACACAAAATAACCATAGAAAACATTTCTGAGAGGGTAATGAAGTCCATTCTTGAGGTAGCATTTTGCTTTTCTTCCAAATTCCACAGCAGAGCAAAGAGAATTTTTTAAAAGGCAGATACTGCAGTCCTGTTTTACAAAGGCCTTAAAAATAGAATTTCCCTTCCTTGAGGTGTGGCGCTGCATACTAGAAACAGAAGCAACAGAAACTAAGTTAATGAAGTTACTTTTATCTAAAAAAAAAAAGTGGTGTGATTTGTTGTTGGTGCTGTTTGTTTGTTTTTGAGTCAGGATCTCAGCCGTCACCCATGCTGGAGTGCAGTGACCCAATCACTGCCCACCACAGCCTCAAGCTACTGGGCTCAAGCAATCCTCCCAACTCAGTCTCCCAAAGTCCTAGGATTACAGGCATGAGCCACAGCACCCAGCCTAAAATTTGTATCTTAAATGATGGCAGACAGAGAGATGGAAGAGTAAGAATGTTTTACAGATATTACATCAGAAAGAAAACATTCTAGCAGGGCCAGTTTGGAATGAATGGAAGAGCATGAATAACAGAATCAAAGGGCAAAAGAAACAGAGGATATGGGCAGGACCAGCTGGGAAACAGTTCCTTCCAGAGCAGTTCCCTGGTGCTGTATGGGGTTCATTATGGTTGACTCCTCACTATCTACTTTGCTCACCCGGTGATGAGTACAGGCCAATTGCGATAATCCCATTTGCCTTGCAAGTGATTGGTTTAGGAATAAGAATGTGTCCCAATGAGAAAAAGTCTGCTGAGGGGTTTCTAGGAAAGGTTTCCTCTCTACTATGAAAGAAACAGAAGAGGCCAGGCACGGTGGCTCATTCTGTAATTCCAGCACTTTGGGAGGTTGAGCTGGGAGGATTCATTAAGCCCAGGAGTTAAGACCAGCATAGACAACAAAGTAAGACCTCATCTCTCCATGACTTAATATGTTCTCCATTCTTTGCTGGCAATGGAGAGCTAAGCATGCACTATGGATATCCATGTTCATGTTGCTGGGATTAGGAATAATAAGTATTAAAGAAAAATCCGGCGGTCACACAATATCAGTAAGGATACCTGATCTCAAACCAGGCAAAGTGGGGACCAAAGGGAGGCCCAAACTTTACCTGTATGATAATCACTTGTATACCTAATCCTGAATTGTACCCCACATCTTTCATATTAAAAAAAGAAAGAAAAATTCGTGTTGGGTGCAGTGGCTCACCCCTGTAATCTCAGCACTTTGGGAGGTGGAGGCAAGAGGATTGCCTGAGTCCAGGGGTTCAAGACTAGCCTGGGTGACTTGGCGAGACCTCATCTCTATAATAAATCCAAAAATTAGTCGGAAGTGCTGGCACATGCCTGTAGCTCCAGCTACTTGGAAGGCTGAGGCAAAAGGATTGCCTGAGACCAGCAGGAGGAAGCTGCAGTACCTGTAAGCATGCCACTGCCGTCCAGCCTGGATGACGGAGTGAGACTCCAACCAAAAAATAATAACAAAATAAAATAAAGAAAAATTATATTATTTTAGGAATCTGTAAACCAATTTTTCGTAAACTGAAAAAGTTCAGGTCTTTCAGGAAAAAAATTGTTAGTTTAAAAAGTGACATTTTAGGGTAGCGGTAAGAGCACCACTCTACAATGAGGACAGCCTGTGGCAAGTGTGAATGGTAAAGTGAAGTCGGATGACCTCTAGCCTGGGGGGTGGTCTTTTTTTTTTTTGAGTCAGAGTCTCACTCTGTTGCCCACAATGGAGTGCAGTGGCATCCTCATAGCCACCACAGTCTCGACCTGCTGGGCTCAGGTGATCCTTCTGCCTCAGCGTTCCGAGTAGCTGAAACTACAGGCATGCACCACCACGCCTGGCTAATTTTTTGATTTATTGTAGAGACGAGATCTTGCCAAATTGCCCAGGCTGGTCTCGAACCTCTAGGCTCAGGCAATCCTCTTGCCTCTGCCTCCCAAAGTGCTGGGATTACAGGCGTGAGCCACCATGCCCAGCTTGCCTGGAGAATCTTACAGCCTATAGGGTTCCTTTCTTTTTCTTTTTCTTTTTCTTTTTCTTTTCTTTCTTTCTTTCTTTAGAGTCAGGGTCGCATTCTGTTGCTCAGGCTGGAGTGCAGCAGTACGATCACAGCTCACTGCAGCCTCGGTCTTCTGGGCTCAAGCAATCCTCCTGCCTCAGTCTCCTAAACAACTGGGACTACAGACACATCCCACCATGCTCAGCTTATTTTTACTTTTTTTTTCTTTTTTTTTTGATAGAGACGAGTTCTCACTATGCTGCCCAGGCTGGTCTTGAACTCTTGGACTCAAGTAATCCTCCTGCCTCAGACCCCTTTAAATGACTCTTAGGAATCCTCTGTCCTCTTGCCAGGACTCTTTCGGTTATAGTTTTATCCTAATAATAGCATCAGAATAAGGCAACAAAGGGGGGACTATAGTATGGGAGACATCAATTCCTATACCCAGCATTCTTTTTTTTTTTTTTTGAGTTGGAGTCTCACTCTGTCGCCCAGACTGGAGTACAGTGGCCGCTCCCGGCCACCGCAGCCTCGACCTGCTGGGCTCCGGCGATCCTTCCGCCTCAGCCGTCCAAGTAGCTGGAACTACAG
>CAUYQG010123619.1:0-15508 GCA_963574415.1 Tarsius wallacei | reverse complement strand
ATTGCATACATATACCAAAACAAAATGTTACCCTATAAATATATACAGTTATTATTTGGCAATTACAAATTAAGAAAAGAATATATGCTTCACAGGTCAGCTTCTCTAGAGAAGTTTTTTGGTGAGGACAGTGCAGCAATTTGGGAGAAATAACTACTAGTAGAGAGATAAAGCAAAGGAAATACAGTCAGTTCTGCTACAATGCTTGTTTAACAACACCAATTTGCTTCAATACGACAGATATACTAGAAAACAATTACAACATAATGTACATTTTATGCTTTCCTATGTGCATTTTGTTCCTGGCAAGCCACATAGCAATACTCAGAATCCACACAAGCATATTCCTCAAATATCTAACTCCGACTCAGTTCCCCATGTATAAATTTACTCATCCACACCTGTTTCACAATTTTCTGTCTGATTTCAGACATTTCTTCTTCCAGCACTTCGCAATAAATAAGAAAGTCTTTAGCCCTTCTAACACTCACTGTCAGAAAGGCTAAAGACTTGTTGTATGTATGAAATTCTTAACCATTTAACATATGTAAAACTGTGCTACCACTGTATTGGTTTTCTGCCTTTATTTTAATGTGACATTGATAAAGTTTTCAGTGTTGTATCATAAGCCTCATTTCTCCATAAACGTTGTGTTTTTATTGCACAGTTCTGCATAACTCATGAGTTTTAGGAATGCAAATGTCACGCATGGCAGAATTGACTGTAGGAGAATGGCAAGAATAGAAAGTATCACAGATGCCGTGAGAAAGCTGAAACACGGAAAAAAGGAAAGCAGACAAATGGCAAGAAGTGTTGATAAGTCAATAACCTAATACAAAATGAAAGCATGTAGAAATAGCGGAGCAGAGAAGCATGGAGACAGACAAAATTGTCTTTTTTCAGTTGACTACAGGAATTTCTCAATATGAGGATGTAGAAGTTCTAGTAAATCTTAAACTTGCCTAGTTATTTATAGATTGCATGGAGTTCAAAGATACTTAAAATTATGGCAAATCCCTTGCAAAATCATACCTCATTCATTCAAGCCTTGGACATAACTCACTGAAAATTGGTTCTAGCCTTCTTCTCTAATCCAAATCTTAGTTGCTGCCTAACGATTGTAAACTGACTTTTCTGAGTTCAAGGTACAGATAGTTGTGTAAGAGCAACTCCTAGAAATACGATCATCAAGATCATCTCTGGTCCTTCACCAAGCAGGGAGGGAAGAAGTAAAAACTCTGAAGAGAGATGTGACCAACGGACTGCAGCATCCACTTCAACGTTACTACATATTTGTAATATTGCTTACTCCTTATATCATACTATAACTAAAATTATAGTACAATTATACTGAGTAATTAATTCAAAAACACTTAAAAAAGAAAAAATAGAGTGTTTTCTTGGGGTAAACAAATATAACTTGGTACAGTCATACAAATTACTGATATGCCCAATAACATGAAAGAATCTTAAAAATATTATGTTGTGAAATAGAAGCTAGTGACAAAAGGCTACACAGTGTGTGAATCTATTTATGCAAAAGTCTAAAAAAGACCATTCAAATCTATAGTGTCAGGAAAGCAGATTGCTATTGCCTGGTCTGGGCAAGAGTGAGGGGTGGAATTGGCTGCATAGTGGTATGAGGGCACTTTTAAGGGTGTTGGGGTTGTTTTCTCTCATGATTGGGGTACAGTTTACATACATATATATATCAAAATTTATGAAACTGTGTACTTAAATTTTATGTAAAGTATACATCAATAAATTTTTTTTTCTGAAAAAAACTATATAAAATTTTGGAGAAACTGTGACTGAGGTAATCGCATACAGATGGTCCGAATATAAATACAAAACTTCAAATTTTCAGTTTGGTTAATCTACCCTTTACCATATTGCCTCTAATAAAGGCACATAAATTAACAGGATAAAATTAAAATTATACATGCTGCATATAAGGTACAAAGCATATAAGCCACTACACACACACACACACACACACACACGTGTTTGTAAACATATATACACATACATATTTCATGTGTGCATATATATAAATATGCATAATACATACCACATATACATATTTGACACGTTTCTTCAGTGAAACGAAATGATATTTCTTTTCTACTTAGAAAAATGATTATTACAATTCTGTGCACCTGAGGTTCACTAAAATTTTGTTTAAAAATTGCATATTTTTTTAATGGGCTCAATATAAGATAAACTTAACTAAATGTAAACAATAATCAGGCAACACTTTTAACATGTCAACCTCCTTTAAGCAGCAGACGCACACTGCATAGTCTATGCTACTTTGCTGGGACAATTCATGAGAGCATTTTCAAACTCTCAATTTATTCTCTGAAGTGTTTATGGACTTTTATATATAAAAATGTATGATATTTTCTTACTCACATCACCTTAAAGATATTTACTGTGAGCTAAATACATGTATATGTTTTCATAATATCGGGTAGAAACTCACATTAAAATTGATTTATAACTTAGAAAACGAATAACTGCTTTTGTTTAAAAAATCATTGTCATATTGACTTATCTTTAAAATAAATTATGTCACTCTAACCTAAATGACAAATGGCTACATTAAAGGAAAAGCCAATGCTTATTGTAAGCAGCTTTATTGGGATCTAATTTACATACCATAAAATGCATCCTTTTAAAGTGTAAACTTCAATAGTGTTTAGCATACTTACAGAGTTGCACAACTATCAACATAATGCAATCTTACAACATTTTTATCACCCCAAATAGAAACCTTATATCTATCAGCAGTCATTCACAGCTGAACTCCACCCCCAACCATGGACAACCACTAACTACTCTCTGTTATCAGAACTTTCACACAAGTAGAATCACAGAATATGAGGTCTTCTGTTCTGGTTTTATTCACTGAGCAGAATATTTTTTCTTTTTATTCATGTTGTAGCATGCTATCAGTACTTCATTTCTGTTATTGCTAAATATTATTTTATTATGTGAATATACTACATATTATTTATATATTCATCAGTTGATGGGCATTAATGTTGTTTCCATTTTTTGGCTGTAAATAATACTGTCATGAACATTTTTGTATAACTCTTTGTGTAGACAAATAGTTTCAATTTCCTTGAATAGATTTCTATGAGTACAACTGCTGGATTGTATAGTGATTCTGCATTCAACATTCTGGGAAACTGTTTTCCAAAGCAATTGTGCCATTTTACATTTCCACCAGCAATGTATGAGAGTACCAATTTCCCACATCTTCATCAAAAAATTATTGTTTTTTTCATTACAGCCATTTTAGTGGATGTGAAGTGATATTTCCTTGTGGTTTTGATTTCCACCTTCTAACAACTAATGATGTTGTGCATCTTTTCATTTATTTATAGTTCATTTGTATATCTTTGAAGAAATGTCTGTAGAAACTATTTGTCCACTTAGTAACAGTGTTATGTATCTTTTTATTTTCAAGTTATGTAAGTGATTTATTTATATTTTGATGCAGTCTTTTGTCAAATATATGGCTTGCAAGTAGGTTTTTTTCAGTCTTTGGATTATCTTTTCACTTTCTTGATGGTGTTAGGGGAGCAGTTATTTTGAAAAAAAAAATACATGAGCAAAGGCTGGAAGACATTTCCTGCAGAATAATTGTGAATTGTCCTCTACACAGACAGAAGACATGTACTATGAGGGAATGGTAAGAAAAGAGAATTGAAAGGAGGGCCAGCATAGATTAAGATGGTCTTTCTGTACTAGGTAGAATGACAGAGAGTCCTCAAAGGGATTTGAACAGGGAAGTAACCTATAAAACTCTGCTGGGAAACTATTAATTACTCATCATAATCCTGATAACCCAGATAAAACCTTTCCTAACTACCTGTAATGGATAATTTTTGCTTGCTTGCTCAGGATGCATTTGTTTCCCTGTTCCTTTTCCCACAGCTAGCACAGACAGATGAAATATAGATACTCAGATTTAAATTTCATATAAACAATGAAAAATTGTTCGTGTAAATATGTCACATGCAGTATTCAAATCAAGTTTATAAGGGGGAAATTGATTATGGGAAGAAGCCATTGAAACAAGACCTGCAATACAAACACAAGTCATGCAGTTATCTGGCAGAGGAAACAAAAATTAAAGACTGGGAGGTACAAGTGGGGTTGTGACTTTTGAGAAGAGTATAGCTAGAGTGGACTGAGCTAAAGCAAGAAAATGGGTGCAGGTGTAGACGGGAAGATGATGTGGGTTTTTCAGGTCATTGTAGGACTTTGGTTTCCATTCTAGGTGAGATGGGAACCATAGGAAGGTGTTGAGCAGAGGAGTGACATGATCTCACTTAAATTTTTAATGGATTCCTTGGTCTTCTTGTAAAAACCAAGGCCAAGAATGAATACAAAAAGATGAATTAAGAGGATTTTTAAAATGATCCAGGTGAAAGATTATGCTTGCTTGGACCAGAGTGTTAGGAGTAAAGATTATAAAAAGGGATCATATTCTTTGAATACATTGGATGTGACATGTGACAAAATGCATAGACACAAGGATGACTCTAAGATTTTTGTTCTGCTATTATAAGGATGGAGTTGTTATTTATAAGAAGAAAATATGTAGCAAAAGCAGATTTAGGGTTAAGATGTGGTAAAATCTAGAATGGGTTTTGGAAACAAAGTTTCAAATAACTTATTCAGTGGCAAAGTAAAGATATCAAGTAGGCTGTTGTATGAGTTCACAGTTAAGAGCAGGCAGTGTATGAATGTTTTCTATAAAAAGTGATAACACTGGATAAGATCACCTGTGACACAAAGGGGGACCATCACAGGTGACTAAAAATGTCTTTTTAGAGCTCTGTTCAAATATTATCTTATCAAGGGGTCTTTCAACTCTGCCATATTATATATTTACAGGATATGTTTGGTGTCTTTCTCACTTACCAAAAGCAGAGTCTATTCCAAAAATTGTATTTCTATCCCACTTTAAATCTTAACCTGTATACTCTTGTATATTCAATTACTATTGTTTTCCTATTTGGATGTCCAATATATTCAAAACCATATTTCTGTGCTTCTCCCTCAAATCTGTGTCACTTAATACTTTCCTAACTTTACTGGTGAGAATTCCATCCTTTCCGTTGTTTAGGCCAAAAACCTTTAAGGTCGTCCCCTTTTCTCACATATTTTATTACAATCCATTAGGAAAACTTTTTGGCTTTCTTCTCACAATATATTTGAATCTAACCCACTTTCACCCTTTTTACCCCTGTCTAAGCCATCTATTCTTCTATGAATTACTGTAACAGTCTCCTAACTGGTCCTTTGCTTCTAACCTTCTTTTTTTATTGTCATTCTTACAATAGCCCGATTGATCCATGGTGATCCTGTTACACTGTGACTCAATCAAATCTCTGCTCAAAACCCTCCAATGGTTTTCCATTCTTCTCAGTACAAAAACAAAAGTCTTGCAACGTATAATAGCCACTTCCTCCATTCCTCTGGGAACCTCTTTTCCCTACCCTTACCCATGCCCTTATTTCTATGATCTCTCTCTTTCTGTTCCCATACATTCTCCTGTTTCAGCCACACTGCCAACTTTACTGTCACTTAAATATATCAATCACTCTCCCATGTAAGGCCTTCACTTTATTTCTTCCTTCTGCCTGGAATGCTTTTGCCCTAGTAGTCCACATGCCCACCAAACTTAACTGTTTCAATGAAGCTAACCCTGACTATGTTATTTAATAGAATAAATTGTCCCTATCTGTACTTCTACCCAGGAATCTTAATCCTTTTGCGTTTATCTACTTTTTTTAAATAGCGTTTTTCATCGTCAAATATACCAAATGATTTAGTTTTTCATGTTTATTGTTGATCACTCCTAGCCTCCTCCAACTTGGCTGATTATAAGATTTAGGAGGAAAAGGATCTTTATATGTTCTCTTTTTGATGTGGCACAAGTGCCTAGAAAGATGCCTGACATGTGGTTATACTGTAGAATTTTGTTGACTGAATAAATATTTTGATTACTTCTGTATCTTTAGTGAGTAGAACAGCACTCCTAATTTAGGCACTCAAAATATATTTGCTGAATTAATGTAGGAATATTTCCATTAATTGATGAGATGAATTTTAGGCAAAACAGTAAGGATTCACAATGAAATGAAATATAGAGACATATATTTAGCTGCCATTGCATACAGTTTATAAAAAATTTTTTTTATAAAGGGTAAATATAAAAGAGAGCTTAGTCTTTTCTCTATCCTGTTTTAAAAGGATACACTAATTATTTTTATGGTAGAAAAAGGTCAAGTAGACTCAGAAAACCATTATTCTAAATGTACATTAAAAGAAATAGTATAGTAGAAATATACAGTTTACATGTAAGACTTATTGGAATGAATTAAGCCCCAGAAGTCATGCTGTGTCACAATCATGCTGACTTCTCATGCGATGTAGCCAGCAATTAAACCATAGTCTTCCATTTTCTACCAATAAACAATAGATAGCTATATGTTTTTTGTGTTTGGTAATCTTTAACAAAATGGCCTTACTGTTAATATTTTTCATCCTATTTCTAGTTCAGCATATATTAAAATATGCTATAACATACCTTTAAAAAACAGTGGGACAATTAATTTACTAATGTGATCATTTTCATTTTGCATTTTATGGTGATTTAATGGTTATTGCTTGTTTTGAGTATCTACTACTGGCTACACATTGCTCTTTACCCTGCCAAAGAATAATAGTATGTTAGACATAATCATATTTTTATATTTGAGTGGTAAAATAATGCGTGTTGAATGTATAGGCAGAGGGAATTAAAGTTGCTAAGTTAATATAACTTAATAAGTAATTTCCTCCCTTGAATAGATATTTTTTAACAAGCTATCCCAGAGGGCTTAGGAGCTATGTTAACTATAAGTTTTTAGAGTTAGATTGACACTACTTATGCTGAAAGAATGTTTGTTGCCATATTTTCTGAAGTGATTTCACTTGATGACTGATAATTTATGAATATATTTCAAACTTGATTTGAGCATTTTTGACACCTCTTTTCCCATGCTTTTCATGTTCTACTGAATTTCAAATAGGTCTTTATTTTCTTATGCATTTTACTTCTCTGATCTTTCTAGAGAAAACAGAAACAGGTAAAATCAAAGAGTCAAAATTAAGAATTTATCTTGCTACTAATTAAATTCAGATAAGCACATATATATTAATATTCATCAGCATTTAAGGGGTGAACACTGTGCAGTTCCATTCCATTTTCAAAAACAACTGTACTATAAAATTTTGTGGTTACAAATGAATTATTGATTGTTTAGTAAAAGACACTGAGATTTGCAATCATTAACATAAATAATCTAGCATTTATGATAATTCTTTGGTGGGCTGGAAAAAATTTTAAAACAAATTAAAGTCTTATTAAAAACAGTTTATTCTATGAGAAAAGCAGAACTTAAGAAAAAAATAAACAAAAATTCAGACAAGGAAAGCATGCATAAGCATGAAAAATAATATGACAAAATAAAACACTTAAACTGATAGTTCACTGCAAAGTTAGTGTAAATCAATGATTTATTAGGGTAAAAGTAATGTGCATGATAACCGAATGAGTTGATGAATCAGCCAGAGATTCCATAGGCTGATAACAAAGTCTGTAAGTAAACTATATGACTGAATCTTAGATATGGCATTGACTCAAGGAGGGAATTTGGAAGGCTTTAGCTAATGGGATGGCCTAGCAGATATTTCTGTTTATTCCTACAGATCATTATGGTCCTCATTTTACCTCAAATCCTCAAATTTAGATTGACCTCCAAGTTCTCAAATAAGACTGTATCTTCCATTAGAACAATGACAAGTGATAGCAATAGCTGATACTTATTGAGTATTTACTTATCCAAGGAGACATAGCTAGCAAATTTTCTTGCTTAGCTTGAGTTCATAACTATTACTCCACACTGCTAACATTTATTAAGTTCTGACTATGTGCTAGGCACTGTCCTAAGTACATTATGTGAACTTGGTTGTTTAATCTCTATAGCAATCTATTGGATACAGAAAAGGAAATTGAAGTACAGAATCTAAGTATTTTGCCTAAGCCTACACTAATAAAAAATAATGAGATTAAGATTTGAACCAGGCATTCTGACCCTAGTATCACATTCCTAGGAGTCTTTTCCTTTTCTCTCTTTCTTCTTCCCTCCTTTTCTTTTTTCTTTCCATTTCTTTCTCTTTTGTTCATTCATTGCTTCACATATCCATTCATTCAATCACCCATCAAAATTCTACAATCTCTTTAGCCTCTACTAAGTGTCAGAGACAAAGTTCAGTGTTTCTCTCTCTCTCTCTCTCTCTCTATCTCTCCATATTGCCCTCTTTTAGTTTTCAATCAGACTCAAGTTACAATCTCAAATCTTGCCCTACAAATAACCACATTTTATTTTTGATCCAAGATCAAATCAAGTATACAACATATTTATTTTCATAAAATTATAAACTATTTTTAATTTTTACCAAATTTAAAAGCAATTTTTAAAATTATGGAATATCTATTATATTGAAGTTCTGGTATTTTCCTTCTGTTTAAAATGGAATACAACTTATTTCACTATATTGAATGTATATGATTTGATAGAAATATATTCTATTTTATAGTGTCTTAAATAGATAAATCGTGAGAAATTTCTATTCCATTATAAATGTTAATAATCATCAGAAATATACAAAATAGCTATGTCCCACATTATAGCATGAAATTATAGTTGAATGGTTGATAGAATAAGACATTTATCTATAAATTCTTAAATAATTTGTGTAATTTGAAGAGATAAGGAGGAGTGTGTACAATGAATTTTTTGTTTCTTTTCTTTTTGGTGAGAGAACATCATTAATTGAAAATCTTCATACATTTATTTGTTTAGATATAAAATAAAGAAGCAACATTGCAGTGGATTTTTCTCTTTGTGAATCACCAAGTAGGCCCTTTAGTTGTGTAAATATTAGTCAAGTAGGCACCCATGACTTGAGGAAGAATATTTAATAGAACTCTGACAAAAAAAAGTGTCTCTTCTACTGTATCTTGACATTAAGAAAAGGAAGGAGGAATATATTTGGTATAATTATCAGAAAATCTCAGGAGAGGAAAAACAAGATGGCTTCCCTTTCATTTGTGATGTTTTTCTGAATTCTCTGGTAGACTAAGACAATTGACTAGATCACAGAAGGCTTCAAGAGTCCACAGGGAGAACTTATCATTAGGGAAGCAAGAGTAGAACTGGAATGGGGTCCAACACCCAAAGTCAGTGGTGGTTCTGGCTTGGAGTCTGGAAGATCTTCCTGCTTCATTCATATTGATGAGTTTGGAAACATGAATGTGAACCTAAACCTCAACTGGTAAAACTTGGAGAATGGGCAATTATTCTTTCAGAATCACTCTGGTAGAGGTTATCACTACAACTAGCAAAACTTCAAATTGAGGCCATTCCCATTGCCTGTCTGTCAGTGAGCTATTGCAATGGTTCATGGATGGCATTTGATTTTGAGGGAACACTTGTTTTCAAAAGCGATGCTTTGAGCTCTCAAGGGATGCAATAGCAATTTTTAAAATTGTTATTTTATCATATTTTTTCGGTTATCTTTTCATGAATTTTTTAAAGGAAGAGCCGGCCTTTTTGGCCTGATTAAGTTTTGAGGACTCTTAGATAAGTTAGATGGAGCAACAGTGGCCCCGAGAGAGTGCTATCAGACTTACTACTATTGGGTCACTTGGGCCTTCTATATTTTAAATACTCAGAGAGACTATAAGTTATCTGTATCTCAATCAGGTTATAAAAATTAAATAAATATGAATAATAAATAATAATGAATAATAAATATGATTCAAGTACAAGAGAGTCTTATATTTTTCTTTTTAAAAAAATTTCATTTTTGTCAGAGAAACACGCATATGGTTAAAATACAAAAATCAAAGTGTCCATCCCTAAGAAAAGAAAAATAGTTACCATAATAATATCTGTCAATGAAATATACTACTCTTAAGAGGTGAGTGTATCTTATTCTTATAATAACTCTCAGCAAACTTACAAAAATAAATTCCAAATCTGATAAAAGGCATCTACCAGTTACTATGATAAGTATCACCATTAATGATAAAACCCAAGTAGCATTATTATTGAAGTCTAGATTTGTAGAAGCCTTATAAAGCTGGACTTTATAAAGTCATATATAATATTCTGACTCATATTAGTCAACATTGTTTAAAATCTTAGCCAATATATAAGAAGTGAAGTAAAAAAGTGAAAATTGGGAAGGAAGAGAAGAATAAAACTCTTCCAATTTGCATAATTAGTTAGAAAATACAAAAACTCTTAGCACTAATAGGTTAGAAAAGTTGCTGAATGCCATACCAATATTTAAAAATTAATAGCAACTTTATATGTCAATATAGATTTAGGAAAAAATATGAAAATGAGATAACAATCACAATAGCAGGAAACCATAAGTGCCTAGAAATTAATAATCTGTAAGACCTCTATGGGAAAAATTAAACAATTTCATTGAAGAACAAAAAATAATATACAAACAAATGGAGCCATAAGCCATGTACACACATGGTAAAAACAGTTCTACCCAAATTAAGTTATTAATTTACACAATTCAAAATCCTAGGCCTTCCAACTGACTGAATGGACCCTCTCTTGGGCCAAGGAGACCATAGAGAAACCTCAAAAACCAAGTTACACCATGACAAGATGGAAGATCAGCTATGCCAAATTATATCCCCTCCCTCCCTAACAGTCATTAGACTTTCTTTCTTAAGGGTTAAACAGAAACAATTCTTTGTAAGGACTCATCCTATCCCTGATGTCAGCCAACAGCTTGACACTGCCCTCCATTTTGCGGTTTCAACAAAACAACCCCACCAGCATTCTTTCAAGATAAGAGACCACCGACCATGAGATGGTTCTGACCAGTCTGTGAAGGACGCCCAGTGAATGTTTTCGAGTCATCTGCCTCACTTTTTGACATCAGAGAGCCAAAACTTCACCTTGGGATCATCCTCACTTCTCCAATTTTTTCACATAGGTTGCATGAAGAGGCACAAAGCTGAATTGCACATTTGCATGTTTCTCCTTTCATAAATATTCATGACTCCCTTTACAGTTTATTGAATATGTATATTTGGCTATCTCCTTAAGTATAAATTTCTATTCCCTTTGCCCCTCCCTTGAAGTTTTTGCTTCCGGTTTCTGGTGGGAGACTACAGCTTCCCAGTCTGTCAGAATGGCCAACCCTCAGGCTGCAACCCTTTGTGAGAAACAAAGCTCTCTTTTCCAAATGTCTAAGCCTGGTCATTCTTCAGTTGATTTAATCTTCATGGAGCTTATCTTGTTTTTTGTTTGTCTGTTTGTTTGTTTGAGTCAGAGTCTCACTCTGTCGCCCAGGCTGGAGTGTACTCATGGCCACCACAACCTTGACCTGCTGGGCTTAGGCAATCCTTTCACCTCAACCTTCCAATTAGCTGCAACTACAGGCATGTGCCACCATGCCCAGCTATTTTTTTTAATTGTAAAAACGAGATCTCACCAAGTTAGCCAGGCTAGTCTCGAACCTGTGAGCTTAGGCAATCCTCTGCCTCAGCCTCCCAAAGTGCTGGAATAGCAGGCTGAGCTACTGCACCCAACTTGGGGCTTATTCTTAAACTAGGGTGGCAGACAATAAATTACCAACACTGGAAATAAATTATAAGTACATAAAAGATATAAACACACACTATGGTATATAATATATAGTGTTATATTATGCTATGGTATAATACATAATGTTAGAATATGTTTTGACATTTGAACAAAGGCTGGATGGAAGTAAGGAAGTTAGTGGTATAGAAATCTGGAAGAAGGCATTCCAGGCAGATAGAAGAGCAGGTTTCAAAAGTCACCAGGAGGCCAGTGTGGTGGGGGTAGAGTTGGAGATGAAATCAGAGGATAAGGAAAGCCAGATTCTGGGAACCTAGTATAAAATGGAAAGCATTTATGGAGTTTTGAGCAGATGATCGGCATGTCCAGATATATGTTTTAAAGACATTACTTTTATATCAAAATATCACATATACCCAATAAACATGCACAACTATTATGTATCCATAAAAATTTAAAAATCACGGATTCTTGCAGTGTTAAGAATAGTTTGTAGAGGGCTGGTGGGAGAAGCAGAGAGAACCCGTAAGGGGTAATTACAGGCTGGGCACAGTGGCTCAGCCTGTAATCCCAGCACTTTGGGAGGCCTAGACAAGAGGACTGACTGAGCCTGGGAGTTCGAGACCAGCCTGGGCAACTTGGTGAGACCTTGTCTCTACATTAAATTGTAAAAACTAGCTGGGTGTGGTGACGTGCACCTGTAGTTCCAGCTACTTGGAAGGCTGAGGTGGAATGATCGCCTAAGCCCAGCAGGTTGAGGCTATGGCGGCCATTAGCGTACCACTGCAATCCAACTTGGGCAACAAAAGTGAGAATCCAACTAAAAAAAAAAAAAAAAGGTGATTACAGTAATTTAGGTTGGAGATGAAAGTGATTCAGAACAGAGTGATTAGTAGAAGTGAAAATAGTGAGAAATGGTAAGATTCTGGATATATTTTGAAGGTAGAGTGTATAAAATTCCTTTATAGTTTGAGTTGGGGTGTGAGACAGAGAGAGGATTTGAGAATAACTCCAAATTCTTTAGCTTGAGGAACAGGAAAAGCAAAGTTTTCATCATGTAAGCAGGAGATGATGAAGGAAATTTTGTAAGGGTGGCTATCAAGAGGTAAGTTTTTTGACAATTTAAATGTGCAATGTCTACTAGAAATACAAGTGGAGATGTCAGATATATGTGTTTAGTTGTAGAATATGAAAGACAGGTAAAGATTCATAAGTTATTGGCATGTGGATAGTATTTAAAGCTCTAAGATTGACTGAAATCACTGAGTGAGTGTAAATAGAGAAATGTGGAGGATGAGCCCTGGGTCACCTCAACCTTAAGAAGTCAGAGGGAAGAAAAAAGACTGAGGCAGAGCTGCTAGTAAAGTAAGAGAAAAAAAAGAGTGTAGTTACTTGTAATGTAAGTGAAGAAAATGTATCCAGGCGGAAAGTGTGATCAACAATGTCACATGCTACTGACACATCAACAATAGGGAGGGCTGAACACTGGCCATCGCATTTAGCAATATAAATTTAGTGATGGCTGTAACAGGAGTGGTTTCTGTAGAGTAGAGGGACAAAGATCTTAGTGGAATGGGTTTATAAAGAAATGGTAAAAAAGCAAATGGAGACAGAGTAGACAACCTTTTTGAAAGAGCTGTGCTGCAAAAAAAAAAAAAGGCAAAAAATAGAATAATAGCTGTTGAGGGAAGTGAGGCCAAGAGAATATATTTTTTTTTAGGTTGGAAGAACTTTGTATATAAGAAGAATAATGTAGATAAAGAAAAAATTTATGACAAAGAAGAGAGCAGTACAAATTGTTGAAGTATACCTGAACAAATGATTGCTAAAGAAATCCACACAAGTATTATATAATAAAATTTTCTTTGTCTAGGTTTAATTCTGAAAATTTTGTGAGTGTCATTTTCAGTCTAATAACTGTCATCCTTTTAGATACATGAACAGGTTTAAGAATTTGCTTAGATAGGTGGAATTGTGAGATTCTTCGAACGTGAGTTCCCCAAAAGACTCTTGCTTTCCTTCCCCCACCCCCCTGCCCACCACCAGCCGCACTGGTCCGAGGCCCGGGGACCCCTGGCTGCTGTGGTGTGCGTGGGAGTCTCGGGTCTCGTCTCCCTCCCTGGCTATATTGTCTCGCTCAGACCAAGCCACCGGTCACCCAGGGAGGCTCTAGGCGCCAGTCCCACAGAGATACCGATTCCATTTCTGGCTGAAATACCGTGTGAGTGATCCAGGGCCACTTTCACTACTCACCACCTGCCCTTTGGAGTTTTGGAGCTCTGGAGCTCTGGAGCTCTGGGCCCACCCTGGTTGAGGCATTCAGCGCATGACCCCATGCTTGTGTAAGGGAACAGCATATCTTGAAGAGGTGCTGATCGGAGGCTCTCAGCTCCAGAGGAGGGAACTCCGGACCCCCTTCTCCACCCCAGCCTGCTGGTGGTACCCTGGATCCAGCGCCCAGCTGTGTAGCTGATCCCTGGTGCCTCCCACCAGTCCATCATGGTGGATTGCCCAGGGACCCAGACGAGCGGAGAGAAAGGATCGGCGAAAGTGAAACTGCTACCTCGGCCATTCTCCAGGCAGAGATTTGCATTGCCCCGACCACCTAGGAGCTGCCTCCACCTCAGTTCCTAAGGTAACTTCGCTAAACAGAAAACAAAGCCCCTCCCCTATGCTGAATCAGACAAAGACAACTAAGTGTCACAGAGTTCCCAGGCAGCAGGCTAAAAGAAGAAACCCAAGCTGCAGTAAATTTAGCTTTCTGCAGTGAAAGTAAGGGGAGAGGCTGGAGATCAGAAATGAAGAGACTTTAGACACTCAGGAAAGATTCCAGAGCTAGTCTGATTTCTTATTTTGACATTTGATTTTATCACTTTGACTGTTTGTTTCGCTCACTTCTGTTTGCTTATTGACTTATACTATCTGTTTGTGTTAGGCAAAATGCATCAAAAGGCATGATTTTATTGGTCTGCCTTTGTGTAGCTACCAGTATTTTCTAGGGAATTTTCCTTACGTATTTTTTTTTCACTTCTCTCCGGCCTTGTGTCTCTTTTCCACTTGTTAGTTGGTATGTATGTCTGTTTTCCCTCTCACTCTTCTCTCTTTCTAACTTCCTATTGACCCCCCCTTCCTCCATTATTTTCCTCTTTTGTACCTCCTTTGGTTCCAGGGACCAAACCTACATTCCGCTGCACAGACAGATTGTAAGACAGTGGGAAATAGGTTCCAGTGGACTCATACACCAGTTGGTGGATACTGGAATCAGCATATAGATTCTGAATCACAGCTTCCACCTCAATTAAACCTCAAAACTACAAAAAGTACAGCCCGCAGCCCACACTCCAACTTCAAAAGTGAACAAAGCCAGAGGACCCTCATAAGGAAGAACAGGAGATTGCACAAGCGAAGCAAAAGCAACCCCACCTTCCCTGAAAAACAGAATTAAAGAAGGGGAAGGAAAGGGGGAAAGAGAGAAATCTACACAAATGAAGAAAACCAAAAGAAGAATATGGGTCTCTCCCAGACACTGAGAAAACTGACTTCGGAATGCAAACAATGAAGAGCCCCCAGATTGACTGGTCCCAAACTACAAACCTAGATATCAAAACATTAATGAAGAGATTAAAAATAATTGAGAAGAGACAAGAAGAAAATAGGAAGGAGCTGATAACGAGATAACAGTAATAAAGAATACTGTGAATGAAATAAATAACAAACTGATAAGCATGGAAAGCAAAATTACCCAAGCAGAAGAAAGAATCTCAGAGCTTGAGGACCAAAATATAGAACTAATCCAAACT
>CAUYQG010123618.1:0-15990 GCA_963574415.1 Tarsius wallacei | reverse complement strand
CGCCTGTAGTTCCAGCTACTTGGAAGGCTGAGGCGGAAGGATCGCCGGAGCCCAGCAGGTCGAGGCTGCGGTGGCCGGGAGCGGCCACTGCACTCCAGTCTGGGCGACAGAGTGAGACTCCAACTCAAAAAAAAAAAATAATAAAAACTAGCACCAACACCAATACCAAAACAATGCCACTACCACCAGCAACAACACAACAGCATACCAAAAAACAACAACACCTACAACAACATCACTGTCATTTTTGTGTCTACTGGATGACCTTGACAGACATTACTAACAACTCTGAAATTGACTGGAGACCCTGAGGAGCCCTGAGGTCAGAGGTGATGCAGCTGATTGAATCTACAGCAAGAAATAAGTAGTGACCAGAGCAACTGCCTCACCCATCTCCAGCTGATCCAAAGACATATAGAGGTATTCACACATGTCTTTTCCCTCAGGTGATCTCATTGCTCACTCTCTCATTTTGTTCAGGTCTCTACTCAGTGTCACCTCCACAGAGAAGTCTTCCTTGACTTATAAAAAGTATAAAATAACTCTATAAAAGATTCCATTACTCTCCTTCCCCTTCCCCTCAGTCTAATTGTTTTTCTTTATAACCTTATCATCCTTCTTACTACCTGGCATTATTGTGGTGTATGTGTGTGTGTGTGTGTGTGTGTGTGTGTGTGTGTGTGTGTGTGTGTGTGCGTGTGTGTGTGTGTGTGGTCCTTCTCTCCAAGTAAGAAAAAAGTGTCCATGATAGCAGAGTCTTTGTCTTTTTTGTTTACTATTAGAACAATATCTCATATAGTAAGTGTTCAATAAATATTTGTTGCATGAAAGAATGAATAAGTGAGTCTAATTGTAAGCCAGCTACGTAGAGACAAATGATCCTCATTTTTCAATGACGCCAAAGGTCCTTGGAAAAATGAAATATTCCCTTGTTTGCTACAGGGAAATTTACAAAGAAAAGAAGACAACTTCAGTACAGTTAATGCCAAAAAAAAAAAAAGTCACTACAAAGTTCTTCATACACATGTAAAGGCATACATTTCTGTATTATATATTTTCTGCTTTGCTGATTAGGATATTTTTATCATGAAACAGGTTTTTGGAAACATAACTTCACCCTATACTATTGGACCTATAGGCCCCGGGAGTCCAACCTGTGACTGTCATCCAGAAACAAATTTATTCCGAAGTCCTCAGTTCCCTACATCATTGGCTCTAAACTCCTGGTTAGATAAGCAAGGGTGGTCTGGGTCCGGCCCCTCCCTTGTCTCTCATCTCATGAAACCCCTGCTGTCTCACCTCAGTGCCGAGATACGTCCAGTCTCACCTCTCCATGCTTGGGCTCCTGCCACCCCTGTCTGCAGAGCCTCTGTGTCCCTGTCCCGGGATGCTCCTATCCATCTGTAAGGCTCTGTGGGAGGTATTCCCGACTTCTCTTCCTACCATGATCACAATGAAAATCAAACTAATTCAACATTATGATCAACAGTATCTTTTCAACACTTTGCTCAAACTGGCTAGAGCAAGTAAGACTATCCTAGCCCCTGCATTTTCTCTGGAACTATATGTTCTTTGAAGATGTATCTTTACAATGTTTTCTTTTAATTTTCTGATAGGAGTTCACCCAATTCCATATCAGCTGTAGATTCTGAGGTTCTAATTATGATAACATAATATGTGTCTCACCAATACCCGTGGAATTGTACCATGACCCAAATCTATAAAGGAAATTAAATACAGATAGAAAAATAAACCTTAGACTCATTTTTCCCCTGCACATAATTTTACAAACAGCACTCAACTTTAAGATAAAGCAAAAGATTAAACAACCCTTAGTACTGATTTAGTCAGATGTTATATGAATTCATTTAATCATCTTTTAACTTAGCAAGCACTTTAAATAAGGAAGCTCAGTTTTGTCAGGCACAATGTCCCAAGAAATATTTTCAGAGTAGACATTATATCTCAGAAATAATGGTGTTATATTTAAATACATCATTTTACATGAAATTTCTCAAGGCAAAACAAAATAAAACTGGTATCTGATGCATTTCTTATGCCAAAAAAACAATACCCCAGGGTTTAAAACTAGAAGCTATAGTTTAACTTCCCTAAGAATTCAAGATAAGATCTTAAAATAGTAACATAAATAATAAACTAGGCCAGATGCCATATATGAAAAAACTTTTTAGTAGGCTTATACTCTAAATCTTGATCCAAAAGTTTTGTTTTACATTCAGGTTTTTTATTTCTAGTAAATAATTCTTAACCAAGCATAAGGACCAACATGGGCACTTAGCATTTAAACACAAAAGGAAAATCATCAAATATACATATAACAAGATAATTTGTACTTTGACTGTGAAACGATCATCATGATTGTATATTTTATCTCCAAACATCAGTAAATAAGTATCCACTGAAAGGATTCTTCCCTGGAAATGCAAGTGTTGATTAAAAGGATTCTTCTTTAGACTTTTTATTGGAAAGTTCTTTGAAAACCAAGCCTAACTTGTAGAAATATCTGTTTTATTATTTGTTCCCTATGTACTTCCAAAAAGGATTTGAGGAAAGTTACAAGGAAAGCCACCTATGCAACACAAGAATCATGTATAATTATATATTTATATTTATGAACAAAATGAAAAGAAAATGCCATTTCCTCATTACCACATTGCCTGTCTTTTGTGCTGATGATATGATAGACATTTTTTATATAATCCTAACAAGGAAAAAAAAAACTTCAATTGCCAACTGTGTGGCATTCTAAATAATTTAATGGACAATGTGCACTGTTGGAACAAAAGGCACATTCTTCAAATAAAGCCTTCACAGACCTTTATTTTTAAAAAAATTTTTTTTTAGTTGGAGTCTCACTCTGTCACCCAGGCTGGATTGCAGTGGCACTCTCACAGCCACCCCAGCGTTGACCTCCTGGGCTCTAGCAATCCTTCTGCCTCAGTCTTCCAAGTAGCTGGAATTACAGGCATGCGCTACCATGCTCGGCTAATTTTTTATTTATTGTAGGGACAAGGTCTTGCCAATTTGCCCGGGTTGGTCTCAAACCCATGGGCTCAGGCAATCCACTTTCCTTGGCCTCCCAAAGTGCTGGGATTACAGGCTGAGCCACCAAGCCCGGCCTATTAAAATTTTTTAAACTTGGCCTGATGAAGGTATTATGTTGTTAAAAGAAAGCCTTAGACAAATTAGATTTAATAGAGTTTAACTGAGCAAAGAACAATTCACAAATCAGGCAGTCCCCAGAATCACAGCAGATTCTGAGAGGCTCTAGCACAGACACATGGTAGAAGAAGCTTTATGGACAGAAAAAGGAAAGTGATATGCAGAAATGGAAGTGAGGTACAGAAACAACCGGATTGGTTACAGCTCAGTCTGTCTTATTTGAACCAAATAGTCTGAACAATTGGTCACCTATGATTGGCCTAAACTTGATGATTGGCCAGTCTGCCTACACATGTAATTAGGTTACAGTTCACTATGCACCAAGAAATCTTTATGCCAAACTTCAAATATGTAAGGAGACAGCTTAGGCTAAACCTAACACTGTATACACAGTCAAGATGATGTGATAAGATACTTTCTGACTATCTAGCAAGACAAGAATTATTGTGTCTTTTTTATTGTGTCAAATACTTCTGCTACAACTGTGTTTGCCAGAGCTCCTTTCTTTGTATGGTTTTTGGTTCAGGCTGGCCACAAGAGAAATGTTGCCAGGTATGAAAGACAGAGTGAAGTGGTAGCTATGCGTAAGCTCAGCCTTGGGTCAGGTACCACAGTGGCTCACACACGCTGGAGTGCAGTGGCACCATCTCGGCTCACTACAGCCTGGACCTCCTGGGTTCAGACAATTCTTTCCCCTTAGCCTCCCAAGTAGCTGGGACTACAGATGCCTGCCACCACACCCAGCTTGCTGGCATGGGAAGACTGTGACTGGGCCCCCACCTCCCCAGCTCCTCCCAGATCTCCTTGGAACAGCAGCCTGGCCCATGGTGCCTTCAGCAACTCCTGCGGCTCGTTGGAATCCTGCACCAAGTTCATATGTGACTACAGGTGAGTATATCACGTCTTCTGAAGGTCACTAGCTCATTGAGGAGGTGGTAAGGGCCTGATAAAAGATATCCTTGGCTCAGCCTGTAATCCTGCATCTTGGGAGGCTGAGGTGAGTGGATTGCCTGAGCCCGCGGGTTCGAGACTCGCCTGGGCAACTCGGCGAGACCTCATCTCTACAATAAATCAAAAAATTAGCCAGGCATGGTAGTGTGCGCCTGTAGTTCCAGCTACTTGGAAGGCTGAGGCGGGAGGATCGCCAGAGCCCAGCAGGTCGAGGCTGCGGTGGCTAGGAGCGGCCACAGCCCTCCAGTCTGGGTGACAGAGTGAGACTCCAACTCAAAAAAAAAAAACAAAAAAGATATCCTAAATATCTATTCTAGATTTCCTAAATGGTTAAAAGAGATCCTAGAAAAAGATAACACTATTATTGAGTTTTAGTGGGCTTATTGCTTCCCTCAGAGATATTTCAAGCTTCATAGCATAAACAGGGCTTGTAAGGGCAAGTCTACCAACTTTCCCAAGAAGGCTGTCTTTTAGGTCAAGGAAAACAAATGGTACAAAGATGAAACATTCTAGAGAGAACTTTATATTTATAGAACTGATGGGTATATATATACATATACATATTCTTTTTTTGTTGTTAAGAATTGATAGAATTAATCAAGCAACTAGTCTCCGTGGCTTGAACAAGGTTATCCCCAGAACAGAATATGCTATTTGTTTGTTTGTTTATTTGCTTATTCATTCATTCATTTAAAATTTGAAAAAATATAGATATAGATATATGACTACAAAGCCAGCTGACCAGAACAATACCCTAGGAACTGCCTGGTACTGCTGGCCTAGAAGCCTAAACAACGCAGTTAAACAAGAAACAAAAGTTAAGTATGAGGATTAGAAAAGAAGATCCATTCTTTGTAAATATTGATCGTCTGCATGGAAAATCCAGTGGGCACTTTAAGCAAGTTATTAATTTGGGGGTTTTTTTTGAGTTGTGGCCTCACTCTGCCACCCAGGTTGGAGTGCAGTGGCACCATCTCAGCTCACTACAGCCTGGACCTCCTGGGTTCAGACAATTCTTTCCCCTTAGCCTCCCAAGTAGCTGGGACTACAGATGCCTGCCACCACACCCAGCTGATTTTTTTATTTTTTTGCAGAGATGAATGAGGTTTTACTATGTTGCCCAGGTTTGTCTCAAACTCCTGGGCTCAAGCAGTCCTCCCACCTGGGCCTCCCAAAGTACTGGGATTGCAGGCGTGAACCACTGCACCTGGCCTAGAATTTCTTTTCAAAGTTCAGCAAGTTTGCTGGAAAGTTTGAGGGGGAAAAACCTATTGTGTTCTTACACATAAACAATGACAAAAGAGAACATATAATTTTTAAAAATTCTGTTCTATGAACAACAAAAACTACAAATAGCTCAGAATAAATCTATCAAAAATTATGAAAGACCTTGATGGAGAAAATTATACTACTTTATTGAAAGACATAGAAGACTGATTAAGTGTATAGATATATCAGGCTTACAACTAGGGAGACCCAATAATGTACAGACAGCAATTTCTGCCAAATTTATCTTGACAGTCCATGCAAATCCAATCAAGACTTTTTGTGGATTTGTGTATGTGTGACTTAACAAAATTATTCTAACTTCACGCAGAAGAGCAAAGAGCAAGAATAACCCAGTATATTAGCTTTCTATTGCTGCTGCAACAGATTACCACCAACTTAGAGATTTAACTTTTAATATCTTACTGTCCTGAAGATCAGATGTTCAAAATGAGTCACACAGGGTTAAGATCAGGTTGTTGGCCAGGCTGGGTTTTTCCTGGAGTTTCGAAGGGAGAATCCCTACCTCGCCTATTCCATCATCTAGAGACTGCCTACATTCCTTGGTGCCTGGCTACATCACTCTAACCTCTGCATCCATCATCATGTCTCCTTCTCTGATCCTCATCCTTCTTCCTCCTTCATACAAGAACCCTTTTGATGACATTGGATCTACCTGGAAAATTCAGAATTATCTCTCTTAGGAAAAGTCCTTTTTGTCACATAAAGTATAAGGACTCTAGGGATTACGATGTTGACCTCTTTGGGGGAGGGTCATTGTCTGTCTACCAAACCAAGGCAATTTTGAAGAAGAACCAGAAGAGAGTCCTTGCCATACTAGATACTAAGACTTATAGTAAATCTCTAGTAACTAAAATTGGTAGTACTGAAAGAAGTATAAGTAAGCAGAACCCAGAATAGGGTTTTCATATATAGTAACTTGGTAAATGACATAAGTAGTTTTACAATTGAGGAGGAAAAGCCAATAAACACTACTGAGACAACTAGCTGTGCATATAGGAAAAACAATAGTTAGATATCATGCTCATCATATAAAAGATAATAAATTTCAGATAAATTGTATAGACCGAAAGGTGAGGAAAATATTAAAATACAGACAAAAACATTATGACCTCAGTTAATGAAAAATTTCTAAAATCAATCCCAAAAGAACAAATGATAAACTGTATACATAAAAATGTAATACTCCTCCATAATAAGACACTATGCATAGAGTAAAAAGACAAACTGCAAGCTCTCAAAAATGTTTGTCATCCATGTAACAATAACAACAACAAAATAATAGTGAGAATATACAGAAAGAACTTCTATACATCTATAAGAAGGTCTACTTGTATAAAAATCAACCCAAAATGGATCAAAGACCTAAATCTAAGAGCTGAACCGATAAAAATCTTAGAAAAAAATAGGGGTAAATTTTCATGACCTTGGATTTGCCAATGGTTTCTTAGATTGACATCAAAAGCACAAACAACAAAAGAAAAAATAAATTGGAGTTCATCAAAATGCAAAACTTTTGTGCAATCAAAGGACACTATCAAGAAAGTAAAAAGGCAACCTATAAAATGGGAGACATATTTGCAAATTATATATCTGATAAGAGTCTAGTATATATAATATATAAAGGGCTCTTACAATTCAACAGCAGAAAGATAAACAACTCATTTTAAAATGGCAAGGAGTTAAACAGACATTTCCCTAAAGAAGATATATAAATGGCAAACAAGTACATGAAAAGATGCTCAATATCATAAGCCATCAGGCAAGTGCAAATCAAAACCACAGTGAGATATCACTTCACATCCAATAGCATGGTCATAATAATAATTTTTTGTAAATGAAAAGTAAGTGTTGGCAAGACTGTGGAGAAACTGGAACTTTCATATATTGCTAAAAGAAATACAAAAGGATGCAGCTGCTGTGGAAGACATTTAAAGTGTTCCTCAAAAAATGACACATGGAATTGCCATATGACCCAGCAATTCCTTTCCTAGATGTATACTCCCCAAAACTGATTAGGGACTCAAACAGATGCTTGTATGCCAGTGTCCAAAGCAATACTATTCATAATAGCCAAAAGGGTGAAACAACAACAACATCCACTAACTGATACGTGGATAAACAAAATGTGCCGTATATATATATTTCAATATTATTCAATAAAAAGGAATAAATTACTGACATGTACTACATCATGGATGAACCTTGAAAACATTATGGTAAGTGAAAGAAGCCAGACACAAAAGACCATATATATGAAATATCCAGATTCAGAAAATTTATAGAGATAACAGATAAGTGGTTTCCAGGAGGAGCAGGTAGGAGGACAATAGAGAGTAACTGCTTGATGTACCCTTTTTGAGTGATGAAAGTTTTAAGTGGAAATAATTGCACAATATGGTGAATATACTCAGTGTCACTAATGGTCAATTTTATGCTATGTGCATTTTACCACAATAAAAAAGCACAAGTGATAAACTGTATACATCAAAATGTAATATTCTTACACAATAAATGACACCATAGATAATATTAAAAACAAACCACAAACTCTAAAAGACCTCTGCCACTCACGTAGCCAAAACAGCTTGGAATCAAGATTATAAAAATAATTTCTGGCTGGGTGCAGTGGCTCAAGCCTGTAACCCCAGCACTTTGGGAGGCCGAGGTGAGGGGATTGCCTGAGCCCACGGGTTCGAGAACAGACTGGGCAACATGGGGTGACTTCATTTTTACAATAAATAAAAAAATTAGCTGGGCATGGTAGCGCACACCTGTAGTTCGGTAACTTGGAAGGCTGAGACGGAAGAATCACCTGAGCCCAGCAGGTTGGTGCTGGGGTGGCCACGAGCGTGCCACTGCACTCCAGCCTGGGCGATGGAGTGAGACTCCAACTTCAGTCATACAGGAAAGAGAACTTAAATGGCCAAGAAAAATAGTGTGAAAATATGGTCAATCTTATCAGTAACTAGAAAAATACTAATGAAAACATATTTTTCACCCTACCAGGCAAATAGTCACACCTCATTTAAAATGACTGGGTAAGCTGGGCTCGGTGGCTCAGCCTGTAATCCCATGCTTTGGGAGGCTGAGGTGAGTGCATTGCCTGAGCCCACGGGTTCGAGACCCACCTGGGCAACTTGGCGAGACCTCATCTCTACAATAAATAAAAAAATTAGCCGGGCGTGGTAGTGCGCAGCTGTAGTTCCGGCTACTTGGAAGGCTGTGTGGAAGGATTGCCGGAGCCCAGCAGGTCAAGGCTGCGGTGGCCAGGAGCGGCCAATGCACTCCAGTCTGGGCGACAGAGTGAGACTCCAACTCAAAAAATATATAAATAAATAAAATAAAATAAAATGACTGGATAACTAGATCTAAATTTTTTTAATGGATAAGTATCAACAAAAATATTGAGTAGAAAAAAAAAGTCAAGTTTCGGACTGATTTGTAGAATAAACAGACACTTGTGTAAAATTTTAAAACACGCAAACTGAATCAATATTTTAATGAGCACAGACATCTGTAGTAAAGATACAAAAACATAGAAGGATGGATACCCCACAACTTCTTGATGATGGGTATCTCTGGAGATGGAGGGACAGGAATGGGATAAAGGTTTCACACCTTCATTTCTTAATAAAAAACTGAAGCACAGGCAACTGCAGGAGGGAGGGGGGACAAGAAGGTAGGATTGACAGTAGTCGAGATCTGCCTGGGGAGGGGGGGACATACCTCATCAACAAGGGTACCTGCACAGTGAATATTTGTATACCTAACCCTGAATTGTCCCCACAATTAAAATAAATAAATAAATAAATAAATAAATAAAATAAAACTGAAGCAAATAAAATACATTGTTGGTATTTTAAATTCTAAATAATGGACCCTATGTCTCTGTTATATTTTCTATGCTTTCTGTGAGTCTGAAACCTTTCATAATTAAAGAACCAGTAGTTTAGTAATGTAGAGAAATAAAATACTCAACTCTACAAAGATAAAGTAAGAAAATGGACTGTGTGTGTGTGTGTGTGTGTGTGTGTGAGAGAGAAAAAGAGAGAGCAAGAGAAAGATTCATGCAATAGAAGCTGCCAAGTTGGGTTTCTTCAAAGAAGAGTTGGGTTTCTTCAAGAAGAGTACTCATAATTAACAACTTTGGTGACACTCCCTAGTCAGAGATCTCTGGACAGCACAGTGCCCACAGACTTATATATTTGCCCAGGACAATGTGTGCTACAATCAACTAAGAGCACTTCCTGTTGCTTTCCTGGAGAACACAGCCAAACAAAATTCAGAACAACTGTCAGAAAAACTGCTACCTACTCCTGGCTCATCCAATGTTTTTTATAGACCATGGGTTCATTTATTTGTTTATTGACTTAAACATTATATAAGCCATAATATCAAAGGCTGGAGCAAACACAGTCTTCCAGACTACCTTTGCTATTCCCATCACAACTGGGAAAAAAGTGGTCTCCAATCCATTTGCTTTTGAGGCTCTTGCCTGACACCAGCTCATGTTTTCTGAAGAATAGCAAAAGGACAATGTTATCACCACTCTCTCGTTTAACAAATGATCTGCAGTTGATTTTCTGGGTGGCAGATTTTGAGTTAACATTCAAACAGCTATACAGAAATGACAACTTACTGACAAAGTTGGCCAAGAGGTTCAGCAGCCCCACAGTTAAGATCTCTTTCTAAGTATGATGCGTCCAGATTGCCTGCTTGCTCAGCACACAGGAATGCTTAATTTACATGCTACTTTTTCTGACTAATAAACACTCTTTCCTAATACAGGGCTAACTGGCAGAAGCCCTGACTTAGTGTTCTTGGGTATTTTGAACCTTACCACAGGAGATAAAGCAAGGAATTCTGTTCCGAATAATCATCGTGAATTTGTAAATATGGTGTATCAGTAAATACAGCATTAAAATGGAATTTCTGTTTTTCTGTGTAGTAGGATTGGTGACTGTTATTTTCACAGGAGGTTCTGAAATAAGGAGAGCACAATTATTCCCTAAGCAGAGTACAAAATAAAATGTATGATCCTTTCCTAAATCTCATTATTCAAAATTTTCTGAAACACAGCCTCCCTTGTTAGGATATAACTTTCTCATGGGCAGGGACTTTGTCCTATTTATTTAGCATAGGACCTGGCATCTAGTTGGCATCTGTTGTGAATAGTGCAAACACTAGATAATCACATGGATCACGGATTACATTATCTAACCAAGGATCAAGATATATGCCCTGTCTTCTCTGCTCATAAAAGATTGGATAAGAAAACCAAAAAAAAAAAAAGGAAGTAAGAATATTAGGATTCTAATCATTTCAATCAATAAAACTATCTTTTTGCTTATGAAGAAATCACAGGTACAGCAATTGTAGAAAATGCTATAATCTCACACTAAAATCTGTCATGGTAAATAGCACATGAACAATCAGCCATTCATCTCTAAAGAGCAATTCTTTATATTAAAGGACAAGAGTCAAGATATTAATATTTATGTGTGTATACACACACATACAAAACAGGAAATGATACTCAGTATGACCTGACTTTTTGGTTTTGGCTGGCCAACCAGGGGGAAAACCCCTGTCCTGAGCTGGCCTGGTCACATTCACTTTCTGGAATTTGGAAATGGGACAAAGAGAATAGAGTCGAAGTCTGTGTGTGTGTGTGACAGCACCTGCAATGGGTACCCTTGGGCACCTTGGGGAGGCCACGTTGTGCTGTGTGAGCTAAAAAACAGAAAGGGCCATTCAGTAGAGACAGATACAGGAAGCGAACACTGGTTAACTTCCTGTTGCTGCTGTAACAAATTACTATAAATGTAATGGCTTAAAACATGCTGATTAGGGTTGCCTGAGCCCACGGGTTCGAGACCAACCTGGGCAACATGACAAGACCTCGTCTCTACAATTAAAAAAAAAAATTAGCTGGGCATGGTGGCGCATGCCTGTGGTTCCAACTTAGAAGGCTGAGGCAGGAGGATTGCCTGCATCCAGCAGGTTGAGACTGTGGTAGCCGTGAGCATGCCACTGTTGTCCAGCCTGGGCAACAGAGTGAGGCTCTGACTCAAAACAACAACAACAAAAATGCCGATTTATTATTTTATAGTGCTGGAGATCAGATGTGTAAAGTGGGTTAGCAGGGTTGCATTCCTTCCTAAGGGCACAGGGGGAATTCCATATCCTTGCTTTTTGTCATATTATAAAGTTTGCCTGAATTCCTTGGCTTATGGCTACAACACTCCAACCACCATTTCCATTGTCCCATCCCCTTCTCTGACTCTGGCCTTCCTGCCTCCCTCTTATAAGGACCCTTGTGTTTATATCAGCCCATCTGGATAGTGCGGGATAACCTCTTTACCTAAAAGTCACTTTTATTTATATTTTTTGAGATAAGATCTTGTTCTGTCACCTAGGCCAGAGTGATGATCATGGCTCCCTGAAGCCTCAAACCTCTGGGTTCAAGTGATCCTTCTGCCTCAGTCTCCCAAGTAGCTGGGACGAGAGCTTCGTGCCACCATGCCTGGCTAATTCTTAAATGTTTTTGTAGAGATGGGGTCTCACTATGCTACCCAAGCTAGTCTGAACTTCTAGCCTCAAGAGATCCTCTTGTCTCAGCCTCCCAAATTGCTGGGATTATAGAAGTAAGCCACTTCTTACTTGCCTGGCCTTCAAGGTCTTTAATATAATCACATCTGCCAAGTCTCTTTTGCCATGTAAAGTAGCATTTTACAGGTTCCAGGGATTAGGTCACTTTAGGCTGGGGTGGGAGTGGGCATTATTCTGATTACCATAAAAACTCAAGGAGGAACAGAGATGACAAGTAAAGAGGAAGTTCAACAGCAAGCCATTCCCACATTCTTGTTATTGGGTGCCATGACACACTCTTATATCCCTGTAAGAAGCCTTCTGGGTAATAGCTGCCTGGAGTGTTCTATTGAGAAGAATTCTGAAGACTTACTGGAAGGCCATGGTCAATGAACAATGTGTGCCATGGATACTAAATAGGAAAGCTATCTCAATGTGTCACAAACTCACCATCCTTGCTATAGATTAGATTGTAAAATTAGCATGACTGGGTATAAGGAATAATTTTGTTCCTTAACAAATGGGGGCCTAAAGTATACAAATTAAATCTTTGCTAACAGTAGCAGAATAGTAGATAAATAAAGGTTCTCTATATATGAGGGGGAACACAAAAGAACCAGAATTTATTTATAAAAATTGTGTATTAAATAAACTTTTCTTTTTTAAAAACAAAATTGTGTATCTACTGTTACGTGTTTAAAATTCAGTCACTTTCAAAGGACTCTCCGTTTGAGGCAATACACCTATTAAGATGCTTTTCCCACTACTCAAAACAGTTTTTGAACTTGTCAATTTTGATGCCTCTTCATGCTTCTGCCATTTTTTGTTTCACCTCTTCCATATCAGCAAAATGTTTCCCTTTGAGGACTTTTTTTCATCCAGGGAAACAAACAAAAAAATGTCACTCTGGGTGAGATTGGGTGAATAGGGAGGATGGGGCATGGGAGCATGCCATTTTTGGTCAAAAACTGCTGAACACTCAGTGCGATATGGGCAGGTGTGCTCATAAATCGCCTATCATGAAATGGGCAAATGAGTTGAAAGAATCTAAAAATAAAAATAAAAAAATTCACTGAAGCCAAACACAGCCTCTCACAACACTAGCTGGTCCACTGATGCTGATCAGTTCCTAGAACACTTAACTAGCAGGGGAAGCTTGTACTACAAGGAACCCACCCTCCAAAAAATGATTCACTTTAGGTGGGCTCCCCTCGTTTCCCTTTGTAGACTGCCTGTCACAGGTAATCTCAGAGGGCCGTGAGTGGCTCCATTTTACCATGTATCAAAGACCTAGCACTTAGAACTAGACAAAAAAATCAACATAGTGATAACAAAAAACAAAGAGTTGCGGTTCAGGGCCCCTGATCCCAAACCTGCATCAAATGGGTATCACATCACACACCAGCTAGGGAGTATGGCCACAACTGGGAGGCAATCTATCTCACCACGCAACACATTTTCCATGTCAGAGCACTTTCTCATAAGAGAAGGCCACTGATTTCAGGAACCCGAAGTTTTATTTCTGTCCGTTTTGTTTAGCGCCGCGCGCCAGGAGCTCACTTATGCCTGGATCTCTGGCTCACTTGAATAGGGAATTCTGCCCTGAGTGACACTTAACCTCAGCAATCACACACCCCAGTGTTCTCAGGAACTTCACAGTGCTGAAATTACATGATCACATCCACACCAGCCAGACACAAAGACAAGAGGAGCCCATCATCCCCAGAATTTACAAGGAACCCAAGGGCGGGTATCACCACATTTTTTAAAGCAGCTTCAATAATTCAATCTGTCTCTCAGAATCAGTGAGAACACTTAAGAGTAAAGGAGCCAGACTAAATACCTTTGCAAAAGAGACTTCTTCCGGTGAACTGCCTGGAAGTCCTCTTTTCGTGAAGAATTCTTTCCTCTCTGAAGATTTAAGGAGGCGTATGTGATTTAATCCCCCACTGTAGCTTTTAAACCCTGCAGAATGAGTGTTTACAAAGTGGGATCTTTTACTAGATATTGTAAAAGAAACGTCTGAGCGCGTGTTTTGCCAAAAAATTAAAATCTAGCCTTTGCCAAGGAGCATAAATATCCTTGGCAGGATCCAGAGCCTCAGTAGCAAAGATGAAAGTAATTGTTGCCTTCAGCCAATTGCTCACACTTGTTACAAAACATGTGTCTTCCCCTGGGGTGAATTTTCTCCCCTGATGCAGTCTGGCTCTGGGAGATAACATCCCTGGCTCCGGAGGGCCACATCATTACATCTCTATGTGGTTCAGATACTCACAGTCCACCAAGGCACCGTTATTGAGCTGAAATACTTCATCTCTCAGCAAGCTGATATTTGCCCTCCAGTAGCGACCAATTTTTAAGAAAGACATTAATATGTTAGCTATGTCGTTATTTTCACTGCTTTAAAATCTGATTTGATTTTGTTTGTTTTTAGTTTTTATTTTAAAGATAGGTACAATTCAGGGTTAGGCATACACATGGTCACTGTACCGGTAAAGTTACTGACGAAGTGTACCCTCCCTCTTCCCCTGGCAGTTTTCCACTACTGCCAAACTCTTTCTTATAGTATTATAATTGCTTGGTTTGATTTTCTTCAGCTCTCTAGGCTTTATATAAATGTCAGTAAGCAGAATGGGCTACTTAGATTAATGATTGGTTAACCAGGAGATTTCTTAGTTTTGCATTCAGTGAAGCAACTCAGAGATTGCTCATGTGAGCACTGTGATGCTTTTAAGACTTTTCCATTATCCCTTCTATACGCCCCCAAAGACATATCACCCTGGGAGAAAAACAACCACAATGGCTCCATTCTGAGCAAAACCTCTCTGTCCTTCCTTTTCCTGTGACATGCGCTCCAGACCAACCAAATATCAGAAAACTAAAATGTTGCATACACCCCAATTTAATATTGGTTCTTTTTTGAACTGACTAAAACAAAAAAAATTAACATGATTTAAAGGTCAAAGAAAGTCTAATACTTCAGCAAAAATTTGTGTCATAGCCTGTAACTAGAATTTGATAATACTTCTTGGCAGTTAATTGATTTTACTCTTCCCACGTCACAATACTAGGGCTACATTTCTCTTAAAAATCGCCTATAAAACTTTAAAAACTGCTCAACTGCTTGTTTGTGTACTTACCTCACTTTTGTTTTGACTAGTGTGTTCCTGGGAGGGCGGTTCCTCAAAATATCCCATGAGGAAACCAAATATTCATCAGACGTAATCCCTGTCCTGCAGGAGCTTAGTCAAAAGCAAGAAATGAGATACACCCACAAAGAGCTATCCTCATATTCTAATGGGTTTTCTTCTCTTGATCCTTCATCCCACTGCTAGATAAACATGGCTTATTATTTATTATTTGGCTCTTGTCAAAAGCTTCTACCAAAAAAAAAAAAAAAAATACCAGTCACTTCAGATCCTTTTTGAAGAAGAGTAACCAAATTATAAATCACTACTATAAATCATCGCAATGATATGCAGTGCAGTTACTACTTGGGATTCTTGGGGCTAGGAGATGGAGTAGAAAGAGGAAAAGTCTCTTTTGAGAGAATTATGAATGTAGGGCACTTGGCAATATTGTAAAATTTTAGCTACACATTTTATAGAAAACCTGGACATGGCAGATTTTAGATTAAAAAGTTTTTTTAAAAAATAGAACATCCTAGCCGGGCTCGGTGGCTCAGCCTATAATCCCGCGCCTTTGGGAGGCTGAAGTGAGTGGATTGCCTGAGCCCGCGGGTTCGAGACCCGCCTGGGCAAGCGAGACATCATCTCTACAATAAATCAAAAAAAGTAGCCGGGCGTGGTAGTGCGCGCCTGTAGTTCCAGCTACTTGGAAGGCTGAGGCGGAAGGATCACCGGAGCTCAGCAGGTCGAGGCTGCAGTGGCCGGGAGCTGCCACTGCACTCCAGTCTGGGCGACAGAGTGAGACTCCAACTCAAAAAAAAAAAAACAATATCGAAACTCACTCCGT